>APFE031533172.1:2498-66430 GCA_000404065.3 Pinus taeda
CTGAAGAAATCAACTGACGAATTTTTTGAAAATTTTATCACCAATGACACTGTTTGACTTTTCTTCAAAATAGAGTTTTGAAGAAGAGTCGAAGTCTATCCACATGACGATGAAACTCTCTGAATCATAACTCTGTAAGGGCCTCACTCTGGCCTGCATGGCTTTATTGGACATATTTGAAGACCAAATTTATTAATCCCTAGACCTAATTATCGAAAATTACTTTTTCCCTTTAAAGGACCAGACCTTGACTGTCATGACCTTTGGTGATCATTAACAAAAGACCTAAGTCAGCAGGAGCCAGACATGAGGGGAAATGACTAGCATGACCTTCTCCGTCAGATTATGGCATGCCCCTAGCAGAATACATCTGGGTGAATGGAGCGGGACTCCTAAAAATGAAATGCATAAAGAGTTTTGATCTCTGACGGAGGACTGACAAGACTGACTCTAACATGATGCATGCAAAGTGTGGAGGCATAGATGATGCATGCAATATGTTTAGTGGAATGCCTAAACGAAATGTAGTGTCATGGATTGTGTTGATATCAGGACATGCTCAGAATGGATGATAGAAAAAATCCCTCTAACTCTTTGGGAAAATGCAATAAGAAGGAATAAAGTCGAACCATATTACCTTTGTTGGTGTCCTCTATGCTTGCTGCCATGTAGGCCTAGTGGATGAAGGTTGTCACTACCTTGATTCCATGACTAGAGACCATGGTATTAAATCAAAATTACGGCATTAATCCTGTGTTGTTGACCTTCTTGGTCATGTTGGACCTCATGTTGGATGCCTATATTACGCAGAGTAGTTCATCAATGAAATGAAATTTGAGTCTAATGTTGTAGTGTGGCAGGCCTTGTTAGGTGCCAACAAGATCAATGGGAATATGGACACAGGGAAGCGTGCAACAAAATGTGATATTGAGTAAGAGCCCCACACATTGGGAACATATGTGTTGCTATCAAATATATATGCCTCCTATGGCATGTGGGATGATGCAAAAAAAGTGAGAAATGTGATTAAAGATAAGGGGGTTAAAAAGGAACCATGTTTAAGTTGGATTGAAGTCAGGAAAACATTTCATTCTTTTGTAGTAGGGGATAGATCACACCTACAAATAGTGAGTATCTATACAAAATTAGAGAGTTTGATGTAGGAAATTAAGAAGGCAGGGTATGTGCCCAACACAAACTTTTCTCTACATGATGTGGAGCAAGAGTAGAAGAAACTTCTCTTTCCCGACATTTCGAGAAGTTGGAAATTGCATTTGGGCTTATCAGCACATCACATGGAATGCCTATAAAAGTGATTAAAAACCTTCGTTTATGTGAGGATTTCTGCAGTGCTTCCAAGTTCATTTCTAGAGAATCTGGAAGAGAAATTGTTTTGAGGGATGGCAATCGTTTTCATCATTTCAAGGATGGGTCGTGTTCCTGTGAGGATTATTGGTGATGAACAGATAAATGAAATAGGAAATGATTTGTGAAGTAAAGCTTTGATACTCTATTGGATATCTATGTTGTTATACTCTCTATTGTGGATGATGGAAGAAGAAGGTAACATATATAATATTTTTTTATGATTCTTCAATGCACACAAAAATATTCTTTGTTTGAAGGCCTTAAAATCTTGGAAAAAGCATAGTTTTAAAATTGGCTTCAAAACATTCAATGGTGATTTCTCTTATAACTTTTACAGGTCTCCTGCTTCTGCTACATGAAACCTAACTTCCTGGTACCACAGATCCTACAGGATTCTATTCACAATTTTGTACTCTTGTCTCAGTTCTTTTGACTATGCGATGTTTTAGGAAGTATATGAATTATGTTGTCGCTATAAAGATTCACATTGCGTTACATATGTAAAAATATTGTAAATAGCAACATATCAAATCACTAATAAGGAGTCAGTACACTAGCATAGTACATGTTACTCAATACTAAACTTGTGGGTTACTAGTTTGAATAGATTTTAGTAAATAATGTATGAGGGCTCAATTGGACTAAAGTGAGAGTAGTTTCTTTTTATGTGCTATGCTTTTTTAATAAATGTTGAGATCTTTAAGATAGTTTGATTTGAAATTTTAGAGTTAGATGTCTCATGATACAGTGGGTCTAGAGGATACTCTTTGCAACTTTGTACTCCTGCCTCAGTTCTTTTGACTATGCAATGTAGTAAAAAGTGTTTTACTTATTCTTTGTCATAAAGATTCACATTACATAGTATACGTAGGCATAAATTATAAATAACCACACAAAAATTCATTAGGAAAGAGTCATTACACCAGCGTAGTCCTTGTTACTTAGTACCAACCCCTGTGGCTATGTACTCACTATCCTGGCTTTTTCTTGCTCTATTGGGTATCTTAACTATCGCCAACAGGCTTACAAAGAGAAATGAGAGATTCAGGAGCCAAGGAGGTGTCCTCAAAGCTCTCTTGAAAGTTGAAGTACATATAAATATATTATGAAATATTCCAATTACTAGAGGATTGTTAATCATCAATGACCATATTTCCTACAACAACCTTGTGAAAATTCCTTTGATATTTTTCCTTCTATATAGTGTTTTTGTTCTTGATTCTTGGCATTCCTTTTTTTGCATCCTTCCAGAGTATTTAGCAATCCGACTTTGTTGTGTGTGTCAAAATTACTTGTTGTTTTATGTATCATCCCAAATTGGTGTTGTAGTTTCTTTGTATTTCAATAACTCATGGAATTGTAGGCCTCTGTAGTATTCCTACAACCTGGAATTGTAATCTTTCCGGTCTACGTGGTTGGTTCATGTGACCTTTTTTCCTTTGGTTTTTAATTTTTTATTTATTTTTTTTGTTAATTTTTACCTTGTGGCTAGGTTCCTGAGTCAGACACTGCAACAGTTATTTTGATGATTTCCTCCTTAATTTGTAGTTTCATGCACTTGGAACTTTTCAACATTATAATATGGTCCACTTAGTGATACTACAAACTGATCTTGGAGACTATGTCGAATCGACATAGCGTCTTGTCACAATGTTGATTCTTATAAGATTTGTGATTGTCTTAACAATATCTGTGAGGTTTTCATCCTCATGAATTTAACCTTGAAGATGTGATAGAAGTTAGGGTTAAATTCATGAATTATTTGTTAGAATTTATTTTAATGTTTAACACTGAAATTTTATAGATCTATGTTGAAACTAGAATTGTTATCTTTTCACTATTCGTTTGTGAGATACACATTATGCGATCTCAAATTCTCAATGCTATGCCTGCTTTTGTTAATGCAGTTTATGGATCCTAGGAATTCTTATGTCAATATCATTTTTATTTACATAACATCTTCTAGACCTCTTTGCTCTGTTGGTAATGTAGTTGCTTGCTACAATTTCTCGTGAAATTCATACACCAATGAATGGCATTCTTGGTAAGTCTACTCTAGTAAATGCTTTGAACACGACTCTTCACTAGAGGTGGCTATCGATTTGTGACATTCATTTTAAATTCTTAGGCTTGATGGGAATGCAATTGAAATTAGATCATTATGTGTTGTGATATATGGAGGTGAACATCTAGAGCTAGGCTCATTTTTCCTAATGGAGGAGGCTCATTAATAATTTTTTGTAAAGAACAAAGCAGGGGTTCATTGTTTAGGATGCATCTCTACTTTTGTTCTTATAAATTTTGTGTATAATTTTATGCATATTTAATAAAATTTACAAGTATAAACATTTGGGATATGCTTTAGTGCAGGAACAAATTGAACAAGGACTTTGACTGTAGCACAATTTTTAGTTGATTTTTATTTTTATTTTTTTGACAATATCCATTGTTCCACTAAGGGATTGTTGAGGTTTTCCATTAGACCATA
Source organism: Pinus taeda (assembly GCA_000404065.3). Lineage (NCBI taxonomy): Eukaryota > Viridiplantae > Streptophyta > Pinopsida > Pinales > Pinaceae > Pinus > Pinus taeda. Next base: position 6,355 of record APFE031533172.1, read on the forward strand.
TTTTGAAGGTATTAGTAAGTATCCAATTCTTTACCATTATTTTGAGTGGGCAGTTAGTCCCATGTTCCTAGGTGACGATTAAGACAGGTGATTGATTCTCAGAGGTGTGGCAGTTAGTGCAACACACCTCCTTTGATGTGACTCCTTGGGCAAAGGCTATGATACCATGTTCAGGATTACCATTACACCAAAACATGTAGGCATTAGTAAATTTCCAAACCTTTACCATTACTTTGAGTGAGCAATTAGTCTCATGTTCCTAGGGTCTTGGTTAGCCCATGTGATGGATTCCTGAAAGAGCAACATTTGTCCCATAGGGATATTTGGGAATGTACCACCAATGTGTTTGAAGAAACCTCTCTGTCTCAACACACTAGTGTATGGTGGGGGTAATATATGCTGGCATGGGTGATTCAGCCCTAAATATAGAACATATATCAAATATAAATTTGGAAATATGAAAATTGTTATGAATTTTTCATCAATAGTTAATGATTGCATAACAAACAATGAATCACAAATATGTTACATTAAAAAACAAAAAACAAAAATTATCATTTATGAAAGCAACATCATACCGTAGGCTTGAAAAATGGTCAAGTCCAAACATTTGTGAGTGGGTTTTAGTATCAAGGAAAAAACACTTATGTTTCATGTTTCCAGCTACTATTCCAGCAATAAAGTACCAAAATTCCATTGTTGTCTGCAATATTGCCTACAAGAAAGCTATAAATCAAGCTTAAAATTCTACTCATTGATGGCCAATATCTCATTAGTGAAAAGATGCCACAAATTCTCTGTTGTTATCAGTTTTCAGTTACCAAGTTTCCAGTCACTGCTTAGAAGTTAGAAACATCAATCTTGAACCTGATATTTTGTATTGGTTCAGTGTGGGTTTTATCTATGTAATAATGTAGGAGGGGTGACTAGGTGTGAGCTGGAATTAAAAAAAAAAAATGTGTGTTTATTTTTTAATCGACTTAAACAACACCCCAAGAACTGGGATGCCTGGAAGTGCACCAATTGGCAGGGTCCTGCATGTCCTTGTTTACAGGGACACAAAAAATTGCGGAAGGGACATGCCTAACGGGATTCCATGACATAGAGGGTGTACCAGTTACCTCTAGGATGTATTAGTGACATCCCCACTATCCCCTATATGGTATTTTTGCAAGAAATTATTTTTCAGGGTCATGTCCCTAAGTATAATCAGAAAAAAATGGCGCTACAAGAACGCACTCAAAATTAATTTATTTACTAATTGCTTGGAAGGCATGATCTAGACTCTTAAGTCCTATTGTTATGACTTCAAAAGTTCAAACTAGCCACAGAACCACAAAACTCTAAGGGTGGTATCTTTATGTAATAGGTGCATGCATTTATTCTGCAACAATGTTGGTATGATAAACGTGGCACTTTTGTTAGTGCTTTCCCTTCACTGTTCTCTCAAGATTTTGCAGGTCAATCTATAAGTGGTTTGGTGTTGACTATTTGTGTCCTCTTTTGTGTCTTTTTTCACTTCTGTATAACACCTTTTACTTGTCAAATTTTTTTGTAATATTACTTTTGAAGGTTTTTTTTCGTTGATTACTTCATTCTATATGGTTTTGTGTTACTATTTATTTGATGTCACTTCCTGTTGTCCAACAACTAGATTCTTTCAAGAGAATGGAATTTTCTACAATTTCTCATAGTTGTTAGATTCATTAAAGAGAATTGTACATGCTGACATTTTAAGTGTAAGAAATCACCCATCATCAGAGAACGTGAGTAATTGCATCCAATTTTAAATTCTAATGTTTATTCTAGTCTGATTTTTACTTTCCTGCTGCAATGTTAACAACAGTAGCCTTTCTTATATTAGCTTATTTCATGCTTTATTATGTCAGATCTATACTAGGTAATTTCAGATTATATTTTCTTTTATAAATATTATGCATTAACCTATTTTATTGGATGGGACATGGAAATCTTCTTCCCATTCCCATATCTGGAGCATAAATTGTAATGACAACTTTTCAATCCGTCAACATGTCCTTTAATGGGGAAAGCATACATAATTTTATTCCATGCATGCGTCTATTTCTATATCAATAATAATATTTTTAGTTTCTCTGATACTCGAAGATATCTTATGTTATATGTCTTATGCCTTTTTATTTATGGTTGAAAAACAAATTTATAATTTTTATCTCAAAATTCAAATCGAAATTCCTTTCATTGTTTCAATGTTTAGTAGCATACCTAAAATACCCAAATAAACTCAACTAGAATCTTCCAAACCCTAACATAAAACCTATGACAATAAAACAGAAGAATGTGAACCCCAAGAGAAGAAGTTGCATCAAGTTCTAATGAATGGAGCTAGGTTAAATCACGGGGATAAAACAAGTAATTAAGTTTGTTCATATAAAAGATAGTTCTACAATTTGGGAATAAGATGACAAGAATGAACTAAAAGATGGAGAAAACTAGCAATTTTGTTTGTTGGCATAAAATACAGTCTTGCAATTTTGGATTAAAGATGACAAGAATAAATAATTCAGGAAAGGAAGAAAACAACCTCAAGGAACATGGGAAAACACAGGGAGTGTTGGAATGAGGAGACATAGGCAAGGCCAAATAAATTCAAAGCCATCTAGGTTTACTAATTAATGAAACTATGAACACATATAATGGGAATTATAATCTATAATGTTGATCCTAATGTTTTATTTCTTCTAATTTTAGTAGCATAAGCCTAAAACATCTATAAGCTCGAAGGGAAAATCTTCCAAAGAATAGGTGTTAGAGTGGTCACATTCATTAGAGTATTCGTTGGAGTCCTAATGTTAAATATAGTGTTGTTAATAGTCATGATGTTGGCAGGGTTGTAATTTATGTTAATGACCCACATTAACTCTAGGTTAGTTGAAACATTTTGTTCACTGATTTTTTTCCTTCGATCTTGACAACATCATGAGTATCTAGCTGGACCCACTAGATTGTGGGATTATGGTGGTTTTATAATGATGTAGATGCTAAACTTTATAGGATTTGCAAGAGAATGTAGATAAATAGCTAGAAAATCTCCCCCATGGTGATCATGTCATCCTAGGGGTTCTGGCTCAGTATGCATTACGCCAGCAGCAACACATGTGGTGGAAATTGACATTGATCGCCAGTCTAGACCTAGTCGAATTCATGTTATCATTGAACTTGACACTCTGATTATTGTAATTCTATAATTACAACATTCTAAATGCATAAGATAATTTTCACATTGTTTTGTTTCCAGAATTCTAGATAGTAGAATGTAATTGAGTCTATAGACTAATATGATGTGAATGTGATTTGTCTACACTCTAATGAATTGAAATTTGTAATATGATTTTCTATTTTTCTATTATGATGTGCAATTATGAATCCACATTCATTTACATTGTGCAGTGCATTGGTTGGTTCTTGAAGGAAATGCTCTTTTTCTTATTGTAGCTTGATCTGGTGTTGGGTGGGGTAGGGGGGAGGGTGTTCTTTTCTTGAAACCATGTGGATCTTATTTTTCATACCATTAAAATTGAAAGTATTGCTAGGCAGAAGTTAATTTATTAGTTTATGCATTTTCATCTCTATAATTTTGGATGGCAGATATGCTTCAGATGCTCATGGATACAAACTTGGATGCTACACAGAAGGATTATGCTCAAACAAAACAAGCAAGTGGAAAATATTTAATAACATTAATAATGAAGTTCTGGACCAGGAGAAAATTGAATCTGGACGTCTTGAACTTGAGACAGTCCCTTTCCATATTCGCATTGTTCTTGACATTGTTTATCTCTCTTTTCTGCCAAAACACAGGTCGAAGGCATAGACTTACCATACACATATCCATGCTTGTTAGGCCTGTATTTCTTACCAAATTAGTGCAGGGATGGAGTATACTTACATGTCATTCATAAGAAGGAAATCAAGATGATGCAATTGGGAAGTTGAATTTGATGGATGGTATTTATGGTTGTAATAACCAGTTGACTAGATTCTTATTTTTTGTTTCATGTTCTGATCTCTTGATGAAGAGAAGCTAGAAATATTTGTGTCTGAAAGAGTCCCAGAGGTTGTCATCGATGATCCTAGATGGTTTCAGTAGCTTATCACCAATCTTTTCTCAAATTCTGTCAAAGTAATGCATTCTCTTTTGCAATCTTCTTTTTACTACATTTTTTAAGTTTGTTAATAACGAACTTTCTAATAATAGCTCTTTTTTGGTGATTACTTTCAGGATATTTTTAAAGGCATGTGTGTATTTGGCATTATCATAGTGTGTTCTTTTTCCTCGAAAATAAAAGTAGGTTGAAGCAGTTAAGAGTTTTGTTTCATGACATTCTCAATATAGTTTTGATTAATGTTCTTTTTTCAATCGTAATGTTTATTTTCTCGAACCCCTATAGAATGTACCGTTTGTCATGTTCTTTTCTATTTACACCTTACTTAAGGTGTTTACATTCTTGCTATAATTAAATTCGCTTTTGTGGATTCCTTTTCCTTTCTGCTATATTATTTTGGTTTCTCATTATTTCCAGGTACAAAAATTGATAGTCGAGTTGATGACAAGGGGAATAAGGTGAATAAATATTGCAAATTACATTGGCGTCCATGAATGACCAAAATATGTAGTATATATTGTTAATTATAAACAAATAGTCTTATCATCATGGAAAAATACTTGTTGCGAAGACAATAGGCATGACATCTCCTCTCAACTCTAGTAATATGGGTATGTCTAAAGCTATAAATGAATCCATGTGGGTGCAATATAATTGGATATGTTTACATACCATCCATAATTATAAAAACTTGGTTGTATGAATATGGTATGCATGGCGTAATCCCTTATTGATGGACAAATCTTATCTTAAGGACAACACAGATCTCCCTAGACTTGGAAAACAAGACTAGAAAAAAAAAACATAAAAACTCTCTATAGGTTCATTACCATGAAATCATAGATGAAAGCAATGGGATGAATAACTCATATTGTTTTATTGATGTTTGTCCTCACTGTTGTCTATTGTAGCTTTCAATCTCATCCTTGATGCTCCAAGCCAAGATATGCAAAGACGTCGACAGACAAATAATCAAAGAACATGATACATAAATGATTTAACATAATCTATATAAGTGATCAAGGAATCTTGTATCGATCATTATAACAACGAATGTGGGAAAGAAAAATGTATTTGCATTAATGAAATATGGAAGCATATTACAATTGATGCCATATTTAGGCAAGATTTGGTAACTTTGGGTATTTGGAAGGGATAATGGACATCATGTTAGGCCCCTTGAATTGATTGAAAGAAAAATTAGTCTCAAGTTGCATCGCTCGCAAAGAAGGTTCCTTATTGGTTCTGGTCACAAATTGTTCTCAGATGTCAATGACAAACCAAATCCAAATCAATTTAGGTTCGCTAAGTAAATTCAGTAGAGAGTAGCAAGTTGAATGAAGATTATAAATGACAGATTGACCAAAGGTATTGGTCAGTCACTCAACACTTCCAACCACAACTTGTGGCAAACCTCTTGAGATCATTTCCAGCAGAGTTGAATATTTTTGGTGTTATGTTGAGGGTATACACCCAATTTATTAAATGGGGGAAAGGCGCCAAGCTGAGAATAGTTCCCCATTTTCAGTAGGCTAAGATGAAAGAAATATGGTACAACTAGGCCACAAGGGAATCCATATCTAGTTATGTGTATTTTTAGAGGACGAAAATTTCAATGTTAATCCCTTTAACATGTCCCTGAACCATATAAGTGCAAATAGAAAAGGTTTTATAGAAGATCCTACAAGCAGATCTGTGAGTTCTATAGTTGTTTGCACATTTAATTGTATCTATATCTAGATGTAAATAAGGGGGAGGGTATGTACGAACCCTAGTTTGTCTGTGAATTGTAATGCATATGTGTGCATGTCACCAAGGTTGGTGAGCCGATACAAGTTAGTTAGGCTGGTGAGTTGGGTTTTGTTGAAGCCTGTGTATTTGTGTGTATAAGTGTAATGGGTCTATGATCCAGTGTACATATATGTTTTGAGGTTGGAGTGCATGAGCGGTGAGGCCAAAGAGGTTGTGCGTTAAAAAACTAGTGAGCCTAGTAGATATAATATGTAAACATGTTGAGAATAATAAAACTACATGATGGTTGTAGACCAGGAGGCAAAAGGAGTATAGAGGGCTAGGATTCTACTAGAAGGAAAGGTGAGAAGGTGGAAACAAGGCATGGTTCCTAAGCTAGATAACTTTCATTGATATATCATTAATTTATTTCTAACTTTATGGGTTGATATTAAAATATATTATAACATTATAATATATTTTAATATAATAATAATGGTACTAAGCTACAAATAAAAGGTAAAAGGGCGGGGAATTATCATTTTGTTGATTTTCCAAGTGTTAGTTTCAGGTTTAATGTCTTGTGCAAAATTACCAAGTAAATATTTATTTTTATTTTTATATATATTCGTAAGAAATAAAATCTAAAAATTACAAATAGAGAATTATTTTGCGCTTTAACTTAGCAAATAACAATGGAAAATATTTTTGAAAACAACCTAAAATATTGAAGACAACAACATAAATCCACCCTAACCTCTCATCATTTAATTTCTTAGAGAAACCATGGCCTCTCTAACTATGGAAAATGGCCCTCATAATTTACAAGGAAATTACAACAAAACTTGAGATAAATTCTTTCAGCAAAATCAACAACCCACTTGGCCTCTTCAAGTCCCTGTCATCCATGTAGAATTTCGTAAAAATTTTCTACAAATCAGCTAGCTCTGATACCATGTAGAAATTTCACTTGTAGAACAAACCGATATATGCAATGTCCTAAAGCATAATACTTGTTCTACTTCTACAAAACATTAAGTGAAAGCATAATCGAAATCATGAGCAACATCAAGTAGAAACATGCATAACTGATCAAGAGAATTAATCACACATAACACAAGATATATCCAGGGGAAAGCACCAGCATAAAACCCCGACCAAGTATTATCAATCAAGTGGAAATCCTCTTCACAATACAAAAAGAATTAGCTCTCAAGCTATTCAATTCTCAATGAACTATGAAGATATGAAGATATGTCTCAAGAACCACCCAAGCCCTGTTTATATAGGCTTTCCCTATGGTCCTTACGTATTTTTCTTAGGAAATAATAGCAAAAGCATATGCTATTAATTCCAACATACCAAAAACAACCAATGGTCCAACTATGTATTCCTTGACAAAACTAGTTCCTCAACCATGCAAAAACTACTTACTAGAAATAGTTAAGCATCTGATAGTACATTGTCCCACATCTGATCTCAACTGGATTTCTGATAGAACTGACATGCAACAATTATCCATGAGTGAATCCTTAGTTATCTAAAATAATAGTTGTCACATGAATGCAAGCATTAACAAACTATATTTTATTATTTTAACAACTTGTTAAAATAATCTAACTGGACTTGACTAGTTAGAACTAAGTCAATTGATTCTCTCATTATAGAACTCATACTTATTCCCTCAATCAGTGGAGGAAATTAAGGATAAATTCCTCAATCAGTGGGACAACTCATGTGCATGCTCACAAAAACTTCAAATTCGAATTTCCTTAACTAATTAACTCAACTGAATTAATTAATTAATATTTCCAACTGTTGTTAAGACCAAATTAATTTTACTTCCTATAGATAGATTAGGGACTACTATAAATAGGAAGGGACCCAGAAATGCTATTTTTAGAACTTTCTATTTTTATCAGTTTCACCTCTCACCCAATGTGGCCAATGACCTCACTGGCCAAACTGCTATTTTTAGACATGCTATTTTAGCAGGTCTATTTTTAGCACATTCTAAATTTAGCATTTCTTGTTGCACACTTCTCAACAATCCATAAAAAGTCAGCAGTTGCCTCAATCATTTGGTTCCTCGCTAAATTATTCAGCTAAATAAAATTATCCCACTGTGTTTTTCCTTCTTCCTCTATTCCTATGAATATTTGATAAAAATATGCAATATTACTCTTGCAGCCCGTTCATGAAAACTCTTTCTGGATCTCTCTCTTTTGTGTTGTGTCTTCATCCTCTCTCTTAGACTGCTTCTCCATTGAACAATTCCCTAAACTCCAATGTGTTTGAGGGCTAGGATTAAATCTTAGCTTTCTTTGAGCAATGATGGAGATTAGATCTAATTCACATAAATAGTTAATTGCTTAATCTTATAAAAACGATAGCCCAAAGTTTGCATTAATCAAATAGTTAATAAATGTACTTTTTCGAAGTTAAAACTTAGGAATGAGACCATATCAATTGCTTCTCTCGAATAATCACCTAAAGAGGACTTCACTTCCACATGCTAAAACACCAAGCATAGGTGGAAGACCTTTTGAAACTACAAAATCAACACTCCCTCCTAGCAAGGAAGAGATTTTCCACCACCCCCAGCTTGTACCTATAAAACATGAACTTCCCCTTTATTAGGGAATTGGTGAAAATATATTCTACTTGCTCCCTTATGGAAATGTATTATAATTTCACAATGCCTCTTTGGACCTTGTCTCTAAGGAAGTGGTACTTGATCTCTATATGCTTGGACCTATCATGAAATAATGGATTCTCTGAGAGCTTGATGCAACTTTGGTTATCACAGTGGATCACCATAGGCCCCATCTCAAGACCAAATAACCCTAAGAGCATCTTATGAAGCCATATGGCCTCACAACTCACATGAATAACTACCATGCACTTGGCCTCTACTAAGCTAAGTACAATTGAGTGTTGCTTCATGATCAACTGCAAGATCATTATTTATCTCAAGCTAAAACATCTAAATATACTCTTATTGTCCATTGCACTCCTGGCCCACTTTGAATCTGTATATCCCTGCAACTCTACTCGACCAACTCTGACATATCTCAGTCCAAAGTCCATTGAACCATGGAGATACCTCAACACATGCTTCGCTACCACCTAGTAAACCCTCCTTATCTCCACCATAAACTTGCTAAGTGTATTCACTACAAATTATATACCCAATCTAGTATTAACTAGATACATCAATGACCCGATTGACTTCTTGTACAATGTGGGATCCATCAAATCACACTTAGAAGCATTAATCTTCCTTAAGTTGGTAGTCGTGGGTGTAGACATCATCCTACAATCCTATTTGTTAAATCACTTCAAGATCTCAATTGCATGCTTTCCCTACCCTACGAAAATATCTCTTAGCTACTACCACAACTCTAGTACCAAAATGTAGTGCATCAATCCAATAACCTTTACCTTGAACTTCGAAGAAAGGTCGTCCTTGCGCATCCCCATGAGTTTCTCTGAAGGTATGTGAACATACACTAAACTATTGAATATGCACAGATGATTCACCTCTGATTTCACTCCTGTAAAAGCCTCCTTATTACCCATGTCCTCCACTTCCTTATGTGGACTCCTATTTTGCAAGTATAAAATTATATTACATGCTTTCTTCCACTAGAACATAGGTAGATCCTAATCATGGATCATGGCCTTAGCTACTTTGAATATACTCCTTTTCTTCTTCTCTACCATGTCATACTGTTGCGGATTGTAGGGCATTGTCAGCTCTTTCTTGATTCCTGCTTCCCTGGATAAATCATTAAACTTGTTGGAGGTATACTCTCTCCCATTATCTAATTTCATGTCCTTGATCTTCTTCCTAGCTGGTTCTCCACAAGAGATTTGAACTCTTTAAATTGATTGAAGGCCTCAGCCTTGGACGTTAGGAGGTAAATTCATGCCCTCTTGGAATATTCATCTATGAACATCACAAAATAACTACACCCTAAGATAGACTCCATTGGCATAGGACCATAGATGTTAGAATGCACCAAAACAACACACCCTTGGACCTAGTCTCGTTGTTAGGTAATGTTTCCTTGGTTTGTTTTCCAAGCACACATTCCTTACACACCATCATGTTCTATACTGAACCCTAGAAAACTAGTGACCTTCTCCCATAACAATGGTAGAGCCTTGTAGTGTAGATGTCCCATCCTAAATCCAAAATAGATCAGACTAAAATTGACTTTTCTTCGACAAAGTGTAATATGAGATGCTTTAAACATTTAATTGTTTAGATTTAGTTTGTTGCAACAAAAAAGTAAAGAGTGTTGGTAGAGTTGGAATACTTGTTAGGTAGCATTGATGAACTTTTGATTAGGGGTCTTGTGTATGAGTTGTCTCTTCCTTTTTGTGAATCAATGTATTATTATTTTTTTTCTACAAGACTTTGAGAGCATTTAATTTTTTTACTTGCATTTTTTCCTACTGCTCCTTTTTTTTATTGACTACACATGTCATGTCCTATAACATAATGTCCATGTCATCTATGCATAGCCAAGAATGTTATACATCATTCCAAATTTCATTTATTATAGCAAAAAACCCACTTTACAATTTCGAGGTCTAAGTTTATATCCACCATAGGTTTGTAAGGTCTCATTTCTATTGATTAGTTGACATTTAGACTCAATAAGTGTTTTTATGCCATGATTTTTGCAAACGTTCATCTTTTATAGCTTGAAAAAAGCGGTAGAGAAAAGATTAATCTCTCTTAGCTTGACAAAAGTGGTGGTCAAGATCAACAAATACAAGAAATTTGTGGTGGAATATCATCAAAACTAATAGAGGAATATGCAAGAGTGTATAGTAAGAGCCTCGACAAAGATGCCCACTAAAGCTTGCTTGCAACATTGTTAATAGGAAGAACAAATTATGTTTCTTCTTTCCAAACATGTAAGTTGGTATATTACAATTTAATGAATATGCTTTCCTATTATGATATATGGTTTTATACTTTATCAAAAAATTTGCCTAAACTTCACAATGTTTTATAACTTAGTAAAAGATTCACCAAGACTTTACAAAGTTTTATTATTCAGTGAAAGATTTTATACTTAGATCTTACACGATTTTATAATTGAGTGAAAGATTCACCATGATTTTACAAGATAATATAATATGATGAGAGATGCACCAAAATATAATATGATGAGAGATGGTCTAAAATGTAGATGCAAATTAGATTTTCATTTACTATCAATCCGAGTAAGTAAACTTCAAGGATCATCCAATATATGTGGACTTAGAGACAAACTAAACTAATCTAGGTGAAGAAATGCCAAAGCTCCCTTACAGGAGGTCTTTCATTGGGATTTCCAACACCTATTTCGTCATTTAATCAAAATGAAATATAAAGACATTGTGACAAGTGTAAGAAATATTAAAGCTCCCTTACAGGACACTATTCATTAATATTTCTAACATCTTAACCAATTAACTAAGAAATGAAGGCATTTAAACATAATTCAAATTGATTACAGGAAATTTTAAAGCTCTCTTACAAGAGATTATTCATTTATATTTCAAGCATCAAGATCTTTAAACTAATGAAATTAAAAACATAAATGAAAGAAATCTTACTATACCAAAACAAGTATGCAAGTGAGGCAATGGGGGCCCTCCATAGCTCCACAAGCATGCTTTAGAAAGAAGTCAAATGTAGAAGAAAATCCAATCCATTTTATTTATCATCAATTTCAAATTGCAATTACAAGCTCCAAGTTCTACATTCCAAGAGGTCCTAAACTCTACATTACAATGATTCTAAAATCTAAAATTACAAATGAAGGACTAAGTTTCTAAATTCTAAAAATTAAGATTACAAAATGAAGATTACAAATGAAGGAGATAACACTCCTATTTACACAAAAGCTATGATAACAAACTCATAAATGTAAATCCACTATTCCCTCCTTTGACCCACATATTTCTCAACCAATGGTGACACATAACCCTATCCTCCACGATCTCCTCCATGACATCCATGATCTTCTCCATGAGGTCCATGATCTCCTCAAATTCGAATTTGAACATAGAGTGCCACATAAAGATGCCTTGGAAGCTTCCTTTGTACCTACCCATGTCAATAAACTCATTCTAGTTGTTAGGTATAAGTATATAGAGATTATTTTCTAAAGTTTAACCATAGATTCTCTTTAAAATGCTAAGAATTAATAATGTTTTGGAAAACACAAAGGTAACCCATATAATGATGAAAGTGAAGCTGATGTGGTGACATGGTGGTGGAATAGAGGTGAGAAAATGTGTGAATGGAGTGAAAGTGGATGTATTTTAAGGATAATCCCTAGGCCCAACAATATATATATATCCACTTTCACTCCATTCACACATTTTCTCACCTCTATTCCACCACCATGTCACCAATATATATATATATATATATATATATATATATTATATATATATATATATATATATATATATATATATATATATATTATTGATAAAATATCCTTCGATTTTTCCTATGTATCATGGGGATTCACCCATTTATTATACATATAAATTTAGGGGGTTCTTAAAATTTTCCTTACTCCCAGAACTGTGCAACGGAAAACTCAAGGCTCAACCCTCCAGCCTAAGTCCTTGAGTCCCTCAACTATGCAGTTCCTCTGCCTAGACCTCTAGAACTACACATTGTGTTGTCTCAAGGATCAAGCCTCCGGACTGAGTCCTTGAGTCCCTCAACTACGTAATGCCTTGGCCTCTGTCCTCCCAGAACTGCGCAATGGGCATCTTCAAGCCTCATGCCTTAGCCTTGAACTCTTAAGCCCCTCAACTGCGCAATCTCTTGAACCTGGCCATCCTGAACTATGCATTGCATAGTCTCAAGCCTCAGTCTTAGACCTTGGCCTCTGGAACAATGCAATCTCATAGCCAATCACTCAACCAGTCACTAGTTCCAACCCTAATAGGTGAGTTCATAAAATATGTTAAGTTAGGGGTTTTTCAGACTGATGTAAGCTTGTCATGAATGGTTTCCAGTTGCAAGTACTTTATCTTATCATGACAGGATGATGGGGGAGGAAAAGTAGAAGGGGACCATGCAAGAAGACACATCTGAAGTTGAAGAGATGAGATTATCATCAGGCGAGAAGACAAAGGAATACTAGATTACAACAAACGATCAAAGATCAGGATCACATGAAGACTCCATCAGATTCACAACCCTTTGGAGGGTGGATATGAAGAACAAAGTATATCTCTCATGAAGATGAAGCATTTCATATCTCTTATTGAAGACAAAGAAGCAACAAAGAGTGGTTTTACATTGCCATGTCATTAGTATCATGTCATGTCACGAGTCATCTGTGCCACATAATTTTTGGATTATGTAAATTCCATATTGGAAAATGTAATGTAAAGTGGAAGTCCAAGAGTCATCCATGTAATGTGAAAAGTTGTGTAGGAAGTCAAAGAGTCATGGAGAAGTCAAACAATCATGAGGGTAGTCCAAGAGTCACAAGGGAGGTGAATAGTCACCTCATTTGTTATATATACACCCTCACTGTACAAGAAAAGGAATTTTTCACCTTGGCTTCTCCCATAAGGTATTAGAGAGAGAGAGTTAGTACTTTTGGGGAGCAAGTCGTAGCTCCAATGCTCCACTATTGGAGATAGTGATGCTCATTGTATTCATGTATCTTAGGACTTTTACTTAATACTTGAAACCTGATGGCTGACATGTTTTCATGCATGGATTATGAATATTTGTAAGATTGTTCTGTGAATATTTATGATTGTTGTTTACTTTCACATGTATTAAAGTAGTTGAACTATTTCGATTATTTTAGTGCTTATCTAATTGAAGATGTGTTGTAATGGTTGTAACAATTATCACATTTATGTGGAATATTCTGCTTTATGTTAGGTGGTTACCTTTTCGCTTGTGTGCACCTCTATTAGGGTGGTACTATTACCTCTCTCTTAGAGTCTCAAATTTCCTCCCTCCACAGTAGAATAACTTGGATACATCTACAACCAAACATTCACCAGGAACACTTACTTGCTTTTCGCAAAGAAACATATATGCTTCTCTTTCTTGCCAACATTTAAAGCCAAGGCAATTCTATAAGAAAATATGGCAACCAGGTCGATACTCTAGATGGGGCTCCTATTCCAAACTGTGTGAGGTCTAATTAGGACTTCGCATCAGGGAGACCCCCTTGGTTGACAGATTTCTAGCACCGTTAATAGATATGTATATCTCTCCTCCACCTAATCATCTTCAGCTACAACCACCTAAAGAAGAAATTATTGATGAAGAAAATATATCTCAGGAAAATCAAGATGATCAACCAAGGTATGTGCATCCCCTTGATTCTCAACAACAAAGCTTAAAAGGAAAACAAGCAATTTCTCGTGATGATACAAAAGCATGGCTAGCAGAGCAGATAAGACTTAAATAAAATGATATTAAATCAAAGAAAAAGGCAATTAATGAGTTAGTGCAATTATTTTAAAACTATATATTTGAGCATTCAAAGCTACAAAAACAATTTATATATTTACTAATAACACAGATTGTATAGAAATTATAAGAAATAGGTGTTTATGGGGATGAAGATGAGCATCATAACCATACAATTCCTTAAATTAAGGGGCTTGATGACAAGCTTGTTATTTCAATTGATATTAAAGTCAAAGGCATTAAGCAATATTCATTAGATGCTCAAGTAGACACAGGGGAAATGAATAGTTGTGCCAAATTTAATGTTATTCCATCTTACTATTGGAAACCAACCCAAGTCCATTTCATAGCAGTCAATAAAACTATCATGACAATCAAAGCATTTGCTCCTGATTTACCAATTCTTATAAATGGCTATAACACTAGTGTAATTTATATTGCTTTGATGTTGGTTGTGATATTCTCCTTGGCTAGGATTTAGTAAGAAGACATAAGCCTCTTATTATTGATAGTGATGCTATTGTTTTGCGTATTCAAGGAAAAGTTGCTAAAGTAATATACAAGAGTGATTTATAATTAGAATATTTGATAAGAAACCCGATCCCATTGAAGAACCTATAGACAATTTGTCTAAGATAAACAAGATTGTTAGACATGCACAACTGCATGGGATTGAAGAATCGAAAGAAATAGCTGAAAAGCTAAAAAAATATTGCACTTCAGAATATCCAGGTGCCTTTTGGTCTTGTTACCACTCAAACCAGCATGGGACCTAAAGGGGTTCCTAAGAGGGAAACTACCATGTTAAGGGCAACTATGGAGGCTTAGCCCACTATCACCACAACTAAGTCTCCCTGCTCTTTACAGAGTTTCATCGATGGGAGGAGTCACAGTAGTGTAGGGATTCACTTGTAAAGTATATGTCAATGGATAGGTGAGAAGTGACCCTAAAAACCCTTTCCCAAGGATGGAGTGAATAATGGAGCTTTCTTGCTCTTCAAGCAAGGGACTTGGTCCACCAGGGATAAGGGGTGAGGATTGGAGGGTTGAGGGAGAAAGGATAGGCTTATGAACATGTTTCTCAATCCCTATAATCCTTGGGAAACTTGCATTCCCAAATGGTCCTTGACAAATAGTATTTATTGAGAAATGGGACCACACGGGGCCAAGTGAACCCAACCCAGGTTCGAGGATGGAATGTAGCAACCAATGATGTTCCTATCCTGGACAAGGTGAGGGGGAATGACCAAACAATAATATTTAATTTAAGGGGTTGAATTGATTCTATTAGTGTCTAGCCTTAGGGATGTCTAGGCAAGATTCAGTACTAGAGCTACTGCTTGGGATTCTTGGAGATTCCACCATCAAAATGGCCTCAAATTTGGAGGAGAGGGAGGGGACCCACAAACCCAGTAGCCTAGAGGAGATCAAAATTTTTCCTTGGGCTAGTTCCTGGGAAATTCATGACCTAGGTGACCCAATGGGGCTAGACTTGGGAAAAAGGGGAAAATGGTAAAAAAGAAGGTTGAAATGATCACATTTTTTAGGGATCAATGCCTAGTTCACTTGGGGATATGGAGTCAAGGATAATGATGAGTAAGAACTTGGTTTCTTGATCAAGGAGGCCCAGAAAGTCAACATCATCCAATGTTGAGAGAAAGGAAAGAAAAGTGACCTTCGAACATTTATACTTCAAATAAAATGATGCAATATTCTCATGATAAATAAATATCTAGGACATTTCATTCATATAACATTGTCCCATACATTAAATTAGCTAAAACATGCTCAATTCCACATTTCGATAATGCAACAACTAGCCCTAATTTTAGCAGTATGCAACAACAAGAATAATAGCATCAAAATTTACTTACAACATTATAAAGTATATCCAAATAGCATTTCGTTTGCTCAATAAAGCTCCAAGACAAGAGAAATAGCCCAAATCCATACATCAAAATTCATCCACCTCCAAAAATATCCACGAAGGAAAAAGTGTGAAAATTCCCTATGATTAGAGAGATCCCAAGTCAAGTGATGATACAAATGAATGTATCTAACATCAATGTATAGCCTCCTAAGGAGTTTGAATTAGCATATAGGCCCCTATTGATAAAATAATGTGCAAATAATAACCACTAATGGTGACAAGCCTACCATACTAGCTCATAATGTAAAAACAAGCCTCATAAGGGGCCAAATAATGATGTATGCATGTCGTAGGGCCCTTAAAAGGCTCAATAACATCCTGAAGTGCCATATTGAGGAATAAATTCCTTGGAATATGATGGAAAAAGGGGTGGCCTCTTGTTCTCAAAGTAGTAGACCTTCGATGCTCTCAATGGGTCTAAGGGCATATCAATGACCCCATGGGTCTCCATATGAATCGGAGATGTCTATAGATCCTCTGCAATGGTCCAGGTGGTGGAATGAATGTTGCCATGACATCATACAAGTACTAGGACACCTTCCAAGAGTGTGGGGCTCCCGTGGGGACTTGCTCGGCATAGTGTATCAATCATGTCACCATCGTCCCAAAAATGGATCTCTAGTAGTCTATGAATATCCATGAACATTTGTGGAGTGTTGTCTACTGTTGTGGAGGCCCATGGCTCTCTATGCACACCCTAAATGTGCTAATGTGGACCTATGGGGGTCAGGATCCCATATAGTGAAGCCAAACACAAATGGAAACCACCTGCAATCTTTCATAAGATCTGATGCATCCCCTAGGCTTCCAGTACAATCAGTGTTTAGAATAATCGGATAAAGGAGCTTACAAACCATGGATAACAAAGTGGGAAATTCATAATGGCATGCCCTTCTGTAGTGGGATTTTGCATGTGCTAGTGTCTCCAAACTCCAAAGGGGGTTAACCAAGTACCTTATTAAGTGATTTCAGCCCTTAAAGGGGATAGTATGTCCAAGGTACACCCTTGTAATGGGGGTGGCAAGTGACAAATAGGTGACATGGAACAGGGAATGAGAGGGGAATCCCTATGCCACATAACAGGGCATAGGGGTAGCTAGATAAGGGGAAGCCCACACCTGGGTATATAATGTATAGGAGGGAACAGTCATGGTACATGAGGTGCCTCGACATTGATTTTTCCACCCTTCTTTATATGTCTTTTTTCCTTTTATGAAATTTCTTTAATTAACTCCTCGAGGCTCAAAGGACAAGAGCATGATGTGTATAATATAACAATGATTACCCCTTTGAGGTAGGGCAGTTCATTTCCCTCTAGAGTTTGGGACAATCATGGGTTCTTGAATGATAGAGGAGGCTCATCTAGGGCCTATGGAAATAGGGTGATGGCCATGGATGGGGTAGAGCTCATGTGTTGGCTTTTTCCCACGTGCTAATTATTTTTTTCCTGGCCATATTTTGCATTTTGCGATACAATTTCCTGTTAAATGTGTCCAATTATGCTTTCTATTCTTTTTTTAGTTGCTTCAATCTTCAGGGCATCATTCTAGGCTTGACACAAGATGAGGCCAAAGGGGATAGGGAAGTTATCCCTATGTGGACCCAAAATGGGAATGTGGACCCAGGTGGGAGAAATAATGAATGGGGGTATAATGAGTGGAAAGGAAGAAGTATATGCGGGTAAAGGAGCGGGACCATGCACCCAAACTAAAGGTTTCCAAAGTAGCACAACCCTAGAACCAAATGGCCAATAAAGAATATCCCACATGACAAATATCCAAGGGTAACAACCAAAATATATCAAGGAGACAAGAGTACAAATTAAGCCAACTCTTTCCGCCAAATCTCCCCATCAATCCATACCCAGAAGTATCCATGATAAGTAAACCCAATACTCAATTATCAAATGACAAGACATACCTTTAGATTTGGGAGGCCCACCTTCAAACATACAATCAATACAGGTGGGTGAGGGACCACATGGTTGGCTCAGGTTGCAGAGAAATTACACAATGAGCTAGCAGGAGGCATCAAGGGGTTGATGGTTGTCGGTTGAGGCTCATCATGGAGAAAAATTTCTTTTGGGGATATCATCCACAAAAGGGTGGGTAACATGTCCCATGAACAATATTTTGTAGATCTTCCTTATAAAGAAGGATTTAGTGGATGGCCTTAAAAAGCATCAGCAAATTCAATGTCACTACGGGAGGTGCAATTGTACAAACAAGAGATCGAAGAATTACTACAACACAGGCTAATAGAGCCAAGAAGAAGTCCCTGATCCTGCCCAACATTTTATGTAAATAAGAAATCTAAACAGAAAAGAGGAAAGAAAAGGCTTGTTATAAATTACAAAGCCTTAAATGAAGCATTATTACCTATCAGGTATCCCCTTCCTACCAAAGAAATTTTGTTTGCAAAAATAGGCTAGAATAATATTTTCAACAAGTTTGATTTAAAAAGTGGATTCTAGAAAATAGGAATAGTTCCTCAAGATGGGTTCAAAACTGCTTTTGTAGTCCCCTTTGGACAATACTAGTGGTGTATCATGCCTTTTAGCTTGAAGAATGCACCTTCCAAATTCCAAAAGAGGATGGAAGATATCTTTTGAGGTATTGAATTTGTTATCATTTATATTGATGACTTACTTGTTTGTTCAAAAGATGCCATGGAACACAAACATCATTTAAACATCGTCCACAAAAGAGTCTATGATCATGGTTTAGTCTTGTAAAACTCTCCCTCTAAATTTGTGATTGGGAAAACTAAGACTGAATATCTTGGCCTGATCCTTACCCAAGGAAGAATTGAACTACAAGAACATGTTTTGAAAGCTCTTTAAGAATATCCAGATGAAATAATGGGCATAAAGCAACTACAATGGTTTTTGGGTTGCCTAAATTATATCAAGCAGTTCTATGAAAAGAAAGCTACAGATGTCAAAGCTACTCATGAAGGACCTCCTAGATATCCTCATTTCAAAGTTCGAAGTTTGAATATAACCATACGAGATAAGTTGAAAATATGATTTGAAAAATAGTTTTTTTTTACTTTTTTATTTTTTAATCCTTTTACTTTTTAACTCCAAAAGTGGTGAATCGTCCCCCATGGTTGACATTGTCATATTGAATCCTAGTGGTTCTTATAAAGTTGATTTTGGTTGTACAATTTTGTTTTAAGGCCCATTTTAGACATCAAAACTTTTCTAATGATATCAGTTCCTTAGAAGATATAGAGGTACAATCCTCTGATGAGGATAGAGATAAGGGAAATACAAAAGAGTTCATGCTCATGGATTTAGACACTCTAGAAGAAGAACATGTTGAATATGATGAAGAAGTGGCCAAAGTAGACTAAGGGTGAACTGATCAGTGCTTTAGAAGAAATTCAGAGGCTAAGGAAAAAGAATAAGATGCAAAAATAGATTCTCGCAAACTTAGAAAAAGAAAAAGGTAACTTTGAAAATTTGGCACCTCTTCTTCTAAAAATTGGAGATAGTTTTCTAGAGCAGCTGAAAGAAAAAGACAAGGCATGTGAAAAGCTTGAGGGGGAAGTTGTCACCCTTAGAAAAGAGTTAGACAAGGCTAAGGAATAGTTATGTTTAAATCATAAATTTATTAAATGGACTAATAAATTGAAAGTAATTATGAATAAGATTCTCCTATATCAAGACTGGTTTGGGCTATGAAGGAGAGTCAAGTTCAACAACACTTACAAGCAAGGAACCCATCATATTTGTTGAAGTAGTCAAGGGACCACACTGTGGTACAAATAAAGAACCTGACCACAAACAATGGGAGCAACAAATCACAAAGAAGAATAGTTAGATAAACATGAGTGAAAATAAAAATCAACAACAATAATTTAATGCAAGAAACAACCATAGAGTTCAACAAAGAACTATTGTGCCTCCAAGGAGAAGACAACAATAATAAAACAAGAAAATTTCTCCCCGGTATGAAAATATATTTCCTGGCTATTAATTTACATGCACGGAGTATGGACATAAACCTACAAGTTTTAGAGTAAAATTAACGTATAGGCAAATAAAAAAAAGAAAGATATTTTAGCAGTCAAATAACATAGCCCCTAGGGTTAGTTATATTGGTTGAGTTCTTGTCTCTAAAAGCACCTCGCTAATGGGAGGTCACAAGTTCAATTCTCCTTGACACACTTGGGGTTAAGCTCTTCTAATAAGTCAGCGGGACGTGATCCCGTGGGTGGATCTACCCGAATATTTCCTATAAAAAACAGTGAAATAACATATTTGCCGAGATAAAGAGAAATATACCCACGAACAACATTTTGTTTTGTCCTTTGGTTGACATGGTAGAATGTTATAATTGTCATAATTATGGGCATGAGATATTTGAATGCAGAATCAAAATATTTATACCAACTCCTGAGAACAAACAAGAAAAAGAAAAACCCAAGGTATGGTAGTAGAAAAAGGAAGAAAGTAGTGAAATTGTGGAATTGTGAAGATAAAAAACCCCATCATTGAGATTTAAAAGAAAAATAAAAAGTTTATTTGGACAGAGAAGTGTGAGGAGGCCTTTAAGAAGTTAAAAAAATATTAATAACTGCATCAATCTTTAAAGTACTTAACATGGAGCATGATTTTTTTGGTATGCATCGAAACATCAAATGAAGGGTTAGGATGTGTACTTATGTAAGAAGGAAGGGTAATTGTAGATGCATCGAGGAAGCTCCAATTGCATGAAGAAAATTACACACTGCATGATTTGGAAAATGGTATTTATTTTTCACACATTAAATATTTGGAGACATTACTTGCTTGGAAGAAAATTTCTCGAAAGACAATTTAATTGCAAGACAAAGAAGGTAATCAGAATTAATTAGCAAATATGATTTCAATGTTGTGTATAAAAGTGGAAAATAAACAAGGTGGTAAAATCTTTAAGTTAAAGGTTGTGGATTTTTCAGTTATCTCTTTGAAGATGAATGTAAGAGAGATACATTTCCTGGATTGCAAGTTGATGATAATTGCTAGAAGGAGGTTAAATTGGAATTAGAGGAAAGAAAAATGAATATTTTGAAGTACAAAGAATATACCTTGGACAATGATAGTCCACTATGATTTCATGGAAGGGTTTATATGCCACTAAATGAAGAAGTATGTCAATTGATTTTAAGTAATGTTCATCGAGATGTATATATGGCACATCCTTGTGTCAAGAAGATGAGCGTAGATTTGAAACCACTATTTTTTTGGAAAAGGATGAAGAGGGATATCATAAATTTTGTGGTAAGGTTTTTAGAGTGCTGACACGTAAAGGAAAAACATTAACAATTGGTAGTAATATTACAACCTCATACAATATCTGAGTCAAAATGGGAGGTTACCTTGATGAACTTCATTGTGGAACTATCGATGATGGCAGAGAGACATGATTCTATGTTTGTGGTGGTGGACACTATTAGTGTCAGTCTTTGAAGCCTTCCACCAGCGATCAAATATGCTCTTACAAAGTGGTCTTAAGGTGTCAAAGTCAAATTTTGTCATTTCAGTGAGTCTTCAAGTAAAATTTGGTCACTAGGTATTAGGTCTAGGATTGTTTTCACTCCTTCCAAAGTTTTCTAAGTATCAGTCCATGTCACCATTTGGCTAAGTGTACCATCATTCAAAGATTTTTAATCATCATTTCAGGTTCCAATGGGTCAGTTTACACCTTGTTTGTGCTTCAATTGTGCTTAGGTAAGGCTCATTTCCCTATCATAGGGTTTTGAAGGTAATTTTTCTTGGATGGTCAAATCATAAAAAAAAAACTTTTATCTTGATGCTCATACACCTTCCCCTATCCTTAATGTACCTTCTTAAGCACTTCCCATCGCTGATATCCCTCAAATTCATCATTTTCCCACAAACCCTAGCTTATTGCTACAATTTGACAATTTTCTAGGCTAGGCCTGTGTTTTGCCCTTTTGGACCCCTTCCCCTCACTCAATCTTTGAAATTCCACTTTACCCTGCTTCCTAACATCCCTCCCTAGCTCCCAAAATGTTCTCAAGAATTTAGAAGCCCCTTATCCCCTTCATTTCCCTTCATTTCTACAAATCCCTTGTTCCACACATCGGGATAGGTTTTACTCAAATGATGTTTCTCAGAAATAGAAGATGAATTTGACAAAATTGAAAGAGGTTTTTGTCTATCATTAACCCAAGAAGAAAAATCTTTTTCATTTTTTACACAGGTTTCATGGTTTGGGAGAAATGTCTAAAACATCATTTGCCTCAGGAGGGTTGATGCACCTTTGGAGTGACCTTGGTAAAATCAAATTTTCTCCTATATGGAATGACCAAATGACTTTCTTGATAATTCAACTGATAATTAGACACAAATATATTTCCAGTGAGCTATCCTGAGCTCAATTTGGAGTTGAGAAAGACCTTCAAAAGTTGATTGCAACAGCACTCTGCATTTGGTAGCCTCATTCTGCACATTTTGACCAGTATTGGGAGATTTGACTTTTGATCGGGAAAATTAACTCCAAATTGAAAAATTCAAGTTGTTATGGAAATTAGACTCGACAATATTTCCAACGAGATATCACATGCTCAATTTGGACATCGGGAAGGTTGTCAAAAGTGAGTTTGAAGTTGGCGCTATGCACCAGAGGCCGGCCTTATGCTTTTCACTGGAAGACTTTTTGGAGAAATGGCTTGTATATTTGGATTCATCATGATCATAGAATCAAACCCAAAAAATCTCAGCAATTTTGGAGCAAAACTTGGTCACCAAAAGGTCAAAAAACCATAAAAGAAGTGACCTCTATGTCTCTTTTTGGACACACAAAAGCAGCTTTGGGAGATTCCACTTTTGAGGGGGGAAATGACCTCCAAATTCAAAAATTCAAGATGTTCTAAAAACTAGACAGGAATACCTTTCCAATGAGCTATTTTGGGCTCGATTTGGCTAAGGGGAAGGCCTCCAAAAGTAGTTGTGAAGTGGTGCTACGCACCTAGCCAGTGGCGCTACACATAGAGCGAGTTTGCCCAAAAATCCAGTTTTCGCCTAGTTTTTCTACAAGTTGACTTTTTCTCTCATCATGGATGAATTTATGGTTATAAATGATGTTATGCTATGTAAATGTAATTGAAAAATGACCTTAGAGGGTAGATTCATTAGTTTGAGGTGGTTTGGGGGTCAATGAATCAGTTTCCATACTTATAGAGGCAGGTTGTTCCACTGCCTATATTCTTGTTCTTAGTTGGGAAATGGTTGAAACTGCCCCTCCTCTCATGGATTCAACCCCTGAAGGTTAGGATGAGTTTTTTGATGCCTATATTATGTATTTTTTTCCTCATTTGTAAAGGTTGGACTCTCTTGGATGCTCTGAGCTACATTGTACATCTTTACAGTAGTTTGGCAAGGAAATAACCAGGATTTGCAGCTACTTTTGTGGGAGACTTGTGGTAAAGTGTTTTTGCATAGTTTATTCTTCTGTTATTAGTTTTTCTCATGTGTTATGTGTGCCACAATCTAATTCATTCTTCTAGCTAAATGATATCAAGATAGATAGGTAGAATACATTGGTTACAGTGCTTTGCCTTGGGAAACCATTTAGCTTTTGATGTTTTCTATAGTTTGAAGAGGATACATGATCTTTGCATGCCCTCCTTAGCTCCTGACCAGTCTTAATCCTACCATCTCACTCAATTTCAAGGGTCAAAACACCTACCTACCTCGCCCCATAGAACACCCTGCATTCTTGACTTGATATCCTAGACCCAAAGATGCCTGCTCCATTTGATCTAGCAACAAAACTCAACAAAATCAATCAAAAACCTAGAGCTTCTATACCTAGCCTAAAATCTATATTTGCAGTCATCTCGACTGAGATTGACAAGGAGAGAGCCCTCTCTTGGCTTGGTAGGGCTAGCTACCAGGTTAAGCGTGGTTTGTGGTTACCCTAGAATTGCCTCCTTTCAGCCTGAGGTCAATATAGGCTCTAATAGACACTTTGACCAAAAGTGCTCACTTAATTTCTGTCAAGACCACATATAAAGCCCTTGAAATAGCTTTATTTTTCATTGACGAGATAGTGAGATTTTATGTAGTACCAAAGAATGTCATAACAGATAGGGGAGCTATGTTTAGTAGATTTTGAATTAGTTTCCAAGAGGCTTTGGGGACCCAAATAAATTTTAGTATAGCTTAACATACCGAGACAAATGGATAGATGGAGAGAACTAACAAAGTCCTAAAATATATGTTGTGCATGTATGTAATGGATTAACAAAGAAGATGAGAAAAGTTTTTACCATTGGTGGAATTTTTGTATAACAATAGTTACCAAAGTTCCATCAAGATGGCAGCTTTCAAGATCTTATATGAAAGGCCTTGTAAGATGTCTTCGAGTTGGAACGGACTCGAAGATAGGGTTCTGATAGGGACTAAGATGATATAATAAATGGATGCTTGGATGACCATGATTAAGGCAAGGTTGAAGTAATATCAACAAAGACAAAAGAGCTATGTTGGTGCTCATTGGATTGACAAGAATTATAAGATTGGAGATAGTGTATTTTTAAGGGTAAGACCTCAAAAGAGATACATAAAGTTTGGAAAGGGAGTGAATTTTTCTCCATGATTCGTGGGACCATTCGAAACCATAGAAAATAAGGGACCAATAGAATATATGCTTGCATTACCTGCATCACTAGCATGCATGCATGATGTATTTCATGTATTTGTCTTCCGTCATTACATTTTGGATCCTTTGCTTGTTATGGATTTGCGTCATTTGTGAATCATAGATAATGGGGTGGTGATGGTTGAGTCAATTCACATATAGGACTAGTGCACTTGAAAATTTAGATGTCAACTACTAAACCAAGTGAAGGTCCAGTTAGATAGTTACAGTCCTAGTTTGGCTACTTTGGAGGGTGCATAGGAGATGTGTTGTCATTTCTCCTTACTGTTTTGAGACTTCAAGACAAAGTTTAGATTAAAAGGGGGTGTATATAATGCCCCACTCTAGTTTGACTTGAGATAGACACTTTCAATTTTACCTTGACTTATGAAACAAATACGATGAAATACACTTTATTCTTAGAGGACATTAGACATTGATGATCTCGTTATTATTATTTTATTTGATGATGACTCATGATATTTTATTTCAATTATTAGTCTAGACTATGTTGATGGTTAGGGTATTATTGATCTTGATGATTTCGATGTTGCTTATCATGCATGTATTTCAATGACTTATCATTATGATCAAATGTTGCTAACAGTTGTTTAACTGTGGCAGGAAACCACCTTAGCAAACATGTGTGTGATGAGGTAGCAATTCTAGTTTTGTTATTTGAGTACATTTGATGTCAAAAAACTTAAGTTATAAATAATATATTGTTTCAAAATATTGATGGCATGTAAGTGGTTCTAGGCATAGGTCAAGTGCTTGATCGAATGATTCAGATATGGGTGATGCGGTCGAATGGAGCAGATTGGATATTCATGGGAGGGGTGAGACAACATCCGTGATTCCACCCACTAGCACTCCCATTGTGGCTTGGGTTGGAAGGTGTTGGGAAACTTTGCCTTGAAGTTGCACAATGCCATGAGGATTGGACAACAGTTTGGTCACTCAGGAGGTTTCACTAAGGGGTGCACATCAAGACAGACACTTTGATCCTCAGTCACCATTAGTCTCAAAACAGAGGATGATCATGGATTTAACAATGGTCTCCACTATCATGACTATGTTCCCCTCTATTAATCACTAATACTTGTTGGGAGAGTGTTGTGGCACCCTTTGAATTATGTGAGGATTTCTTGAAGGGCACAACCAACTTGGCACCTTCAATATCGAGAAAATAGAAAGGAGATTGGAATTAAAAAAATTATGGACCAAACATTAAAGTTAAAGAGTAATAAAAGAGTTTAGTGTAAATTCTAAATTTAAATTTAGTTAGGACTCAGATAAAAGGATTATGGATATATTTGAATCCAACGTTAGAGAGACTAAAACGAAGGAAATTAAACTTAATTAAATATCTAGTTATCCTAAACACATAAGGTTAATACTCAAAAATTAGAAATAATGGAAATTAAATGTTAAATAAACTCTAACACTAAAGGGGGGGGGGGGGGGGTGATGTGCATGAAATTAAAAATTACTAAAAATGATATCCATGAGAACCCTCTATGTAGAAGGAGCATAGAAATGTAATCTCTAACTAAAATTTATAATTGAGAAAAAATATGGTAGGTTAAAGACATTAAAATGACACCTAATAGTTAACTCTGGTGAAGAACCATTTGAGCACTAAAGTAGTAGAAATTGAATTGGGATTAAGAGACAAGTACGAGAAGAAATAGGAAATATGTTTGAGGTGACAGAAAATTAGCCTTTAAAAAAAATAAGAAATGGAATTTCAAGAGAGTATTGCTAAAATTGTGACACATGGGTAGATGGATAATAGAAATAATGGAAATTAAAAAATTAATAATTTAGCATGAGAAGCCAAGTGGTAATACTAACAACTCCTATAAAAGAGGACCAATAGTATGAGAAACTCACTTTTGGATGCACCTTACTGATCGATGGATATCCTCATGCTAAATTACTTTGTGTGACTAATTAGAGTTGTATTTGTGAGTTTGGTGCATGTGGAGTTTCTATTGAGTGGGAACCTCTTTATTTTGAGAGCCACCTCCACATTGTTAGTGTATTCATCTATCATATAGCCCCATTGCAACTCGAGGGTTCATGGGGAAGAAGAGTACATAAGGAAAATGTTGGGAGGTCAACTAGTGATTTTGTAAAGTTTGGTCACGTCGTGAGAATTCATCAAGTTCACAAGGACTACATTAAGGAAATGCAAGAATTTAACACTCAGAGTCTCAAAATTTCAATTTATGTGATAAAGAATACTCGAGAATAACTTTAATACTCATTGTTCTTTTTAGGAATGTATAAATTGAATTGGTTTCCACTTATAGAATTGCTCAATAACTAAATTTACTTGGATATATTGTTAAGTTAGAATCATTTTGTTGTATTTGAATTGATTTCCAATTATGGTATTTCTAATTTTATGCATGGCTTCTAGCGCAAAGGGATATCTTCAGACTAAATTTATGTATATGATTGAAGTAAGTAATCAAACTAGCATGTGAACTAAAAACTTATATATGTGTGTATGTGTAGACACACATACAATGAATTTGGGTAAGGTATTTGTAAATTGTATAATAGAATGTGACACCAAATGAGGGGTTTATATATGTGTATGACTTTTGTTGATTTAAGTTCACATGGATCTCTGAATAATAGAGTTGGGATCCTGAAATCATTTTAAAATATCACTCATATAGACTTATGTATTAATAATTATGAGTGACTATACAAAAAAAATATTTAAATAAATGTGAGTTGGGGAGGATAACAATATTTTTCCCACCATACATGACATTTCTTTCTCCTTCTTAATTTGTCTTTTTTAGAATGACTCTACAAAACCCTAACTCGCTACCAACAACACTCTAATTTGGAGTCAATTTCAGACATGGAAAGAGCTATGAGAGGGAGAGGGGCTCCCTCATATAACAAAATGATAGTAGAGGAAAAATGCCTCAATCAATTGGCAAACCCATTGATCTATAGGGATCGAAACCCACAAGAAATGATAAAAGAGGGCAAGGCTAGCCAGTTAAAGGATGTAGCAAACCAAACAAATGTAGTTCATCGATCCCTAAAAAGTTACCTCCTAAAAGTAGCAATAGATCCTAAGTCTGCAGTCCACCCAAATAATATTGAAGAATATATCAAATACATGAGAGACCACACCCCCATAGCATTTCTATGCCTTGGGCCCTTGGATAAATCCCTCTCCTAGTGGATCCAACAAAAATGGAAACCAAAGGGCCACATCAAGCTAGAATTGAGGGATAAGGGCTTATTTACCTCTATCTTCTCTAACAAAGAATACCAAATGTGAACCTTTGATAATAGCCCTTACTTCTTCAACTCTGTGGGGACTTACCTAAGGTTTTCGACAAAGAGGTTCATCCCTAACAATGAAGACTTCACAACTACTCTAGTCTGGATTCAGATGTACTCTCTACCAAGAGAATTTTGGGATGAATAGATACTAACTAGCATTGATAATGCGTTGGGGCATTTTGTCAAAATATTTGAGGCCACAAAACAAGTCAAGTATATATCTTATGCTTGTTTAAGTTTACATGAACATTTCAGAATGATTACCTAAGCTTATAGAAATCTATTACCAAGACGAGTTATAGAAGCAACCCTTGGACTACAAGCACATCCCATTCAAATTTGTGTGTTGCCACGAATACGAGCATATTTATTGGAACTACCCCTTTCTCACCCCTTATAGTTTCTTTGGATCAACCTCAACATTTTAACTAGGATGGATTTTCCAAATTGATCAACTGTTTGTGAGGTCATCGCCCCTTTCTCCACCCCCGCACTCTTGCAAAACCCCTCTTACTAGCAATAGCTTTGATCCCCTCTCTAATATTGATCCTTCAATTACCCCTCTTCATTCTTTCTCTCTTGAAATTGAAATACTTGACTTTACCAATCCTAATAACTCTAGTGAGATTATGTCGCTTGCATCCCCCACCCCATAAGAAGATTTTGAACAAGTACTACAAGTGATACTATTGACAAATCCAAAGAATCTCATCTCTGTGATGAGGCTAAAGTTATGGACCTATATGCCCTAGAATTCCCAAGTATTGCAAAGGCCTAGAAGGGAAAACATCCCAATTCCATTCTTGAGGACCAAGTCAAAATTCTAAGTGAAGTTTTTATTAAATACTAACAAACGACTTAAAGAGCCTCCATAAGGCATACGAGTTTTATTCCTCTTGGGGTTCATATCCAACCCCTAAAGGAAATAAACAAACCCCAAAAATATGAAAAGAAGAAAGGTCAAAAAAGCAACCAACAAATCCTTGAATAACTTGGGGAATTCATGGTCAACTTCGGTAGAATCAAGTTCATCTCAAAGGCTTATCCCTTCACCGTCCCTTCCCCTCCATGAAAGATATATCTTGGAATATAAGAGGCCTCAATCATAAGGCCAAATAGATGTTTCTAAAAGATAGTTGGAATACAGAACACCCAACCTTCATGTGATCCAAGAAAGAAAAACCTCTTGGAAAGCTATAAATCAACTAATTGCCAATTGGGGATGTAGTTTTCAATTGGTGGTGATCAATGCCTAAGGCTAGTCAAGAGATCTTGTTATGCTTTGGAATTCTTAAGAGGTCTTAGTTCTAAACATGTTTGCCTCCTTCAAAATTTTAACCATCCAATTCCAACTTATTAGTTCTACGGGCATTTTCTTCCTCTTGAATGTTTATGGCCGTATGTTATCCTGAGACAAAGCCAAATTCCTAAATTCAGTTAGGTAGCTCGATTTTCTAATCTCTTATGTGCCATGTATTGTAGGAAAAGGCTTTGATATAATCAAATCCCTTGAGGAAAAGAAGGGAGGTATTATAAAAATAGACACATATTCTATTATCTTCCAAGAACTAATGGTTTCATCCCACATGCTCCATTTGGACACCATAAATGGATTCCACAATTGGAACAATCACAAAGGAGGCTCACAACAAATAACCTCCAAAGTAGACATATTCCTCATGTTATGGATGAGACCATCAGTGATTAAGCTAGATTTAGATATCAAAACTTGGACAAAAAATTGACCATTTCACTTGGAACTATTATGGATCTGGCACCCAACATTTCAAAGTAGCTTCCATAATTAGAATTGATTTGAAATTCATCTTCTGGATCCATAACATTGATATTTTTTCTTGTCGATGTTTTGAACCATCAAGTGTGGTTCATCTTCAGGACAAAAAGACGAAGAAAATGTGATCAAGCCTAAGGAATAAATAGGGATGGACCCTTAATAATAAGCCTCTTTGGTTTCTTTCCCTTTCATTATCTCTCTCTATTTATTTTTATTTTATTTATTTTTAATAAGTATTTATATATTGATATTGCAATTTTTATTTTTATTCTAACATTCTCCTCCAACGACTTTATTTTTGACTTTTTGGCTTAAGGGTCCTTCCATATTTATTCCTTGGGCTTGATAAGATTTTATTTATATTTTTGTCATGAAGATGAACCACACTTGATGGTTTGAAATGTCAACAAGAAAATAATATTGATGTGATGGATCTAGAAGAAGAATTCCACTTCAAATCAACATCAAAGAATGGTGGGAAGAAATGAAAGACATAGAGGGCACACTTATGCACTGTCTTTAACAAAAACTAAAATATCTTAAAATTTAGCTCAAATCATGGAACAAGGAAAATTTTGGAGATATTCTCCAAGCAAAACAATACTTAGAATCCCAAATGGAAGTAATTCAACAAGGTAGGTCTAAGGAGTTAATAAAGGAAGAGGCTAGACTTCTCACCTAACTCGAGGAATGAAGGAAACAAGAGGAGATCCTCTGGTAGCAAATGTCCATAATTCTTTGGTTAAAATAAAGGGATAAAAACACAACCTTCTTTCATAATTCTATGCTATAACACCACCATCACAATAACATATACTCCTTAAAAAATCAATAAGGAATCAAGTTGCAAGACCACGAGGATATGGAATATGATCTAGTTCGTTACCACAAACATCTCTGATTTTATCCCAATCCGTGATGGGATGCAACCATACATAAAATTGTATAGCATATTCCATTTTTTTATCCTCGGGGAACAAAATGAAGTCCTTTTAAGAGAAATCCCTATAAAAGACGTGGAATTAATGGTTAAATCCATGCCAAAAATCAAAGCCCTAGGCCCAGACAGTTTTACAACTTATTTCTTCCAAGCTTGTTGGACATCAATTGGAAATTATATATGGGAAATAGTGGAAGAATCACATAGATATTAGACCATACTTCGAGCACTTGATGGCACCTTCTTCACTTTGAACCTGAAAAAAGACAACATGGAAGACCTTAGTTGCTTCAATCCCATAGCTTGATGTAGTGTCATGTATAAAGTCATCAGTAAGATCATACCCAACCACCTCAAACCCCTCCTCCCACAATTTATCTCGACTAAGCAATTGGGTTGTTAAAGAATGTCAAATTCAACATGATATCATGGTTTCCCATGAAACCATTCATTCTTTAAAACTTTATAAAAAGTTGGGCATGTTGCTTAAGGTAGATCTTTCCAAGGCTTTGGACAAACTCAAATAGGCCTATATTTTTTGAAGCCTTCAAGCCTTTGGATTTCCTCATGATTGAATTTGTTGGATCAAAGCTCTCATTTCCTAAGCCTTTTTTATTTATTCTCCCAAATGGCTCTCCCATTAAACCCTTCTCCGCCTCTCGTGGTATTCACCAAGTCGGTCCTCTTTCCCCTTTACTCATCATTCTAGCAATGGAAGGACTGAGAAGGGCACTCAAAGCTTCTATCTCAAGAAAGAAGATAAAAGGCCTATGCCTATTTATAGAGGACCTCCAATTATCACATCAACAGTTCATGGACAACACTATGTGCATGGGAGCCCCAATGACCCAATAGGTTAGAGGATTGTCACAAGTTTTAGAGAGCTTCTCCCTTGCCTTGGGTATGGAAATTAATAAGGCTAAATATCAAATTATTTTCTTTAACACTGCACTTGTTGTGCATAACCACATTGCTAGGCTACTCAGTTTTCATATTAGCAGGTTGCCTTCAAAATATTTGTGGGCTCCACTAATTGATGGTTCTCTCAAGCACAACATATGGGTAGATCTAATCAGTAAATTCCACAACAAGATGGCCTGCTAGACTTTTTATCTCCCTCAACGTGATGAGGAGATTAATTCTTATCAAATAAATTCTTCAAGCACTTCCGTTTTATCTCTTTTTATCTCTTATGACACCCTCCTCCATTCTGAACTATATTTGGAGCCTGCAACAATCTTTCCTATGGGGCAGAGCTAAATTGGAAGAAAAATGGGCCTTGGTGGCTTGGGAGAAACTATGAAAGCCTAAGCTAAAGGGTGGCCTTTTCTCAAGGGATCCAACAACTTGGGCTATGGTTTTAGGAGCCAAAATTTGGTAGCGCTAGATGAAAAGAGGGCAAGACTTATGGAAGCATATGTGGCTTTGAAAATATGCAAGACAGGTCCCATTACAACAACTCATCATAACTCCTTTCAAACAAGTAGGATCCTCCATATGGAATTTAGCCGAAGCTTAATGAACAATAAGGTTTAGATAGACTCAACATGATGGCCTAGGGCTAATTCAAAGTCAGAGATTACTAGAATAATTCCAATACTCACCCTCTATGGAGACAACAATTGCACCTAAAGAAATGGCATCTCGAACCAAAGGAGGAAATTTGGACCCATTTTTTGTGGGAACATAAAGAAAGATACATCTCAATCTCCAACCAAGCAAAAAAATTGAGGTGGGGTTATGATTCTAACGACACCTTCTCCATTAGAGAAGCTTATAGTTTAGAAGCGAGATTTAGAGAGACCCCTAAAGCATCCATCTTGAGTAACATTTGGAAAAGAAACTTATGGCCAAAGGTATCCATAATTCTATGGATCCTCATTTAGGGGAAAAATTTGGCCTAGGATAATTTACAAAATCATAATTATTATGGTCCCTCCTTGTGTTACCTATGCCATCATGATTTCGATAAATTCAAACGCTTTTTTAATTGTTGCTTATATACTAGTCATCTTCAAAAAACTTTGGAAAGAAGCATGAACCATTAAGACCATGATACATTTGGCATCCATCAAAGTATTAAGAATTTGAGATCACAAATTTTCCACAACCATATTTTAAATGGAATATGGATCCTCTTGCTAGATTGCTTCAGTGGGTTGTTTGGAAAGAAATAAATTGTCACATTTTATGCAATTTCTCCCTTTCTCAAGACAATCTTCAACTTCTCATCCAGAAGAATATTCAAGAATCTATAGTTGCGTATACTTGGTCAAAACAGGACTGACAGGCCTTAAGAGAAGAATCCTCCATACTTTGTGATTGGCACTTGCATCTTGGTTCACCTTCCTCTTTAATCACTTCTTCTATCTCTCCACCCTACTCCTCCTCGTGGACTCCTCCACCTCAAAACTTTCTCAAGTTAAATTTCAATGGAGCCTCAAAAGGAAACTTGAGCCAAATTGGGTTTGTTGGAGTCTTTAGGGATCACTCAGGAGATCCTCCATACATCTACTTTTGGTCCATGGAATGCAACAACAACAATGTAGCCAAGTTTAAAGCATTACAAGAGGGAATACAGATTGTGCAAGCCCAGGGCTACACTAAAGTGATGGTGGAAGGGGAGTCAAAGTTGGCTATCAATATGATTATTAAAATTCTTAATGACACTCCTTTGAATACGATATCTCATAGTTAGAGACTCAAAATTATCCCAAATCAAGTTTCCACTCTCCTCACTACCCTACTGGTGATCATTCCCACTCATGTTCATAGGACGAAAAACAAAATAGTAGACAAGCTAGCTAGTGAAGGTAGTAGAACTCAAGCTACTATGATTTCCACAAATTGGCTTTCCCTTCCAAACTCTCCCCTCAAATAACAGTGTTATAAATTGGCCTAGCAGGATTCAGACTCCTCGGATAGGGGGTGACTACAATGTGATAGGCGGGGAGGCACATTGTTGCCATCTTGATAACCTATGTGCTAATGGGACATGGAAAAATCCCCCCATAAGATTTAATTAAATGTCATGCTGACATGGCTCGGTATGATATTTCACCACTGAGAAAAATTAATAGTAAATTCTTGTGAGGAGTATATGTTAATAAGGTTAGTGGGCGATATGAGAAAATATGGAGGATTGATTTGGCTATGTACTGGTCTATAAGGTGATCCTATCAACTTGATTTCTCACATTAGAGCAAAATTCAATTGGAAGCAAGAGGCATGCATTTTTCTTGCAATCATAATATTAGGATCAAGAAATCATTACTTCGTAAGGTACATGGCTCTATTATAGGGCATCCTCTTGGGAATGGAGGCAATTTGGCATCTTAGGGCTTGGAGTACCTCCATTATTATCCTCAAAGGGTGAAGGTTTGCACGCTTCTTCTCCTAATTAGTCATTTAGGGATTGTGTTTTCTAAAATTAGGATCTAGTCTTGGGGGATGTGAAGGTAGATCTAACTCAACCATGTAGATTTTTACTGTAGATTCAACAACTTATGTGATATGCTAAAACAAAAGATAAGAATATACTCTACTCTTCAGCAGAAACCGCAATTGATCGATGAAAAAAATAAATAGAAAAGGAAGAATACCAATCACACATAACACAATATTTTTCTAGGGAAAACAACTGCTAAAAACCCTGACTATATATATTTCATTAACCAGAAGATATGAGAAGAAAATACAATGCTTGTTCAACCCGAACAATTCCTGCACTAGTACAATATAACTCTCTACTCCCTAGGTTGACTTTGGCTAACTCTTATACAATCTATTAGCCTTCCAAGCCCCTACTTCCTTGCATAATTCCTAAGAGAATTAACCTCTATTTAATGTGGAAATTCACTCTCCATAACTATGCAATCCATCCATAGGCCCTCAACTAATTGCATGCACTATCTGTACAACTTAGAAAATTATACAATTAATAGTACACTATCCCTAAACTCTAATCTCAACTGGGTCTTCCTCTGCACTGACATGCATCAGTTATTTATGAGTGAATCTTCAGTTAACTGGTGTGGTACTAATGATGCATTGGTGCACTACTCCACTAGTAGACCTCTACTAGTTCCTCCAACAAATAGAACTAGTTTAACTGACTATAACTCAGTTAGACTGAGATATCTAATTACGAATCAAAATAACTCAACTTGGGCCCCTAAAATTTATGGATCACTCTACATGACTCTATATAGACTTCCAACTCGAATTTCCTAAGTCAATAAAGTCAATTTAACTTAATTAACTATTACAAGTTGATATAAGGATATAATTTCGATTTAATTCCCAGTTTAATTCAAGGACAAATTAAATTAGAATTTCTAGATGCTATTTTTAACATTTCTTGTTGCCATTTTCAACACTCCCTCTCAACAAGAAAGGAATTCAACTCTATCCTGATCTGGTAACTTTATAATGTACTACATGCAACATTTCTCTCTGGTGTTGTTGCTATTGCAACTTCTGAAACTGAAAAAACATCCAAACTGAATCAATATGATGCATTTGTCATCAGAGTCTCTGACTGCTACTAGCTCTTGCACTATCGACTGAAAACTTTGTGCTTTTGTTGCCTCTTCACTACTGCCAACTCTTCTCTGCACTCCCCAATACCTGACTGTTGCTAGTCTCTGCCTTTGTCACTCTGACATCTGACTGCATCAACTGCCACTGATACATCTTGGTACTATGTACTATGGGATCCCATAGCAAGGTAATGATCCATGAGACAAAACATATCAATGGACCCTGCTCAATTTCTACATTCTTGGAACTATTACTAAACATCACCCCACCTCTCACCAGGAGGTATGGCTACATGTGCTCTCTCTACCCACTTGGCTCAAAATTTCCTCCTTTTATAGGTCTCTGCTTGAGTGGATGCCTCCACTTGGTCTCTATTCTTCTCTAATTGTGGCTACCCAAATTTCAGAGGTTTCTTTTGAGGCTTCTTCTGGGGCTGCATATTGGGAGGTAATTCACTCTCCCTCTCAACCACCAAGTCTCTAACATTTTCCTTGCTCCTCAAGGCTTTGCATGCATCTTCGACCTTGAGATCATACAAGTTCTTGACTCACACATCGATATGTTTCACCTGTCTCGTGGCAATGTGTCTAAGGAAAACCTTTCCCTTACTAAAAATCACATCATAGCCACGGTCTTCCAATACTGTGACAGAAACAAGATTCTTCTTTAGTCCTAGAACATACATCACATCTGTGATTCTGAGAGGGGAGCTAGACTCCCTCTAAAAGGTAATTGTACTGATGTCGGTCGTGCTATACCTCCCATCATCTCCAAATCCTATGTTCTGCTTGGGGTCTTTCTCCTCAAAGTCACTGAAGAGATCTTTATTTCCCGTCATATAGAACGAGGCACCACTGTCAAGAAACCACATGTTTCCCATTATAGTGTTGTTCATGCATGCAATGAGAGTGAAATCAAGTTCGAATTGTGAAGCTAGAGCTTCACATGCTATAACTATTGCAGGCTCCTTCTTGCTTGCTTTCTTCTGTGAGAAATTTGTTGCAAAGTTCTCATACTCGTGACAGTGAAAAACTTTGACTTTCGACAAGTCCTTCTTGTCGCCCTCCTCGCTTTGGGACTTCTTTCCCTTGGCTTTATTTTCTTTGTTTACTAATAAAAATTCCTCTTCCACTTCTTTGGAAGAGGTCCCATCTTTGGTATTCAGCCGAAACTCATCTTCTACCAAATCCGACCATATCCGCTCCCAATCTGATAGCTTCTCCCTCCCATTAACAGAGTCCTGGTAATTGTGCCATCTCTTGGAAAGTACTAGAAGAGCTAGACTCACCATA
The DNA here is from genome assembly GCA_000404065.3 of Pinus taeda. Classification (NCBI taxonomy): domain Eukaryota; kingdom Viridiplantae; phylum Streptophyta; class Pinopsida; order Pinales; family Pinaceae; genus Pinus; species Pinus taeda. The sequence continues at coordinate 43,178 of APFE031533172.1, forward strand.
TCATCTTCAGAAATAGGAATCCCAACACTTCCAAGCTCACCCTGACATTGGGTGAACTTGGTCAAGTATTTCGGAATTGAGTCGCCCTTCTCCATCTTGATCTTTCTGAGTTTTTCCTTCAATGCCAACTTCCTATGGTCACTGCTATTTTGAAACAGGTATGTCAATGCCTTCTACATTGAGTATAGAGTATCCTTACCGTGGAGGCTCGAGACAGTGTGGTCTCAAACTCCTTCCAGGATAATTCTTCTCACTTTTTCCACACATTTTATCCATTCATCCATATCTTTAGCATCCGATGTTGGAGGCTTAGGAATGTCATGATCTATGAATTCCTTGAGGCCATTGTCTTCTAGCACTACCTCCATCATGTCCTTCCAAGCTATGTAATTCGAACTTGCCTCCAAGGCATACTCAAGTCTCAAGCCGTAGAATGACATATTGTTGACTCTAAAGTATGAACTTGCAAATTTGATTTCACCTACACACCAAACTCAAATTCTCCTCTTCTATATTGTCTTCAACTCCGATAGCATGTAGATTTTTGTTGTAGATTCAAATACTTATGTGATATGCTAAAACACAAGACAAGAATCTACTCTACTCTTCAACGGAAACCAAAATTGATAGATGAAAACAATAAACAGAAAAGGAAGAATATCAATCGCACATAACATATTATTTTTCTTGGGAAAGAAACTGCTAGAAACCCCTACTATCTATATTGCATTAACCAAAAGATCTGAGAAGAAAAAACAATGCTTGTTCAACCTGACAATTCCTGCACTAGTACAATATAACTCTCTGCTTCCTAGGCTATCTCTGGCCAACACTTAGCCAATTTACTAGCCTTCCAAGTCCCTACTTCCTTGCACAATTCATGAGAGAATTAGCTTATATTTAATGTGGAAATTCACTCTCCATAATTGCACAATCCATCCATAGGCCCTCAACTGATTGCAGGCACCATCTGTACAACCGAAAAATTATACAACTGATAATACTTTGTCCCTGAACTCTAATATCAACTGGGTCTTCCTCTGAACTGACATGCATGAGTTATTTACGAGTGAATCTTCAGTTAACTATTGTGGTATTGGTGATGCACTGGTGCACTACTCCACTACTAGACGTCTACTAGTTCCTCCAACAGTTAGAACTAGTTTAATTGACTATAACTCAGTTAGATCGAGTTATCTAATTACAACTCAAAAGAACTCAACCCGGACCCCTAAAATTTAGGGATCACTCCACATGACTCTAGATAGACTTCAACCTCAAGTTGCCTAAGTCAATTAAGTCAATTTAACTTAATTAACTAGTACAAGTTGTTATGAGAATAGAATTTCGATTTAATTCAAGGACAAATTAAATTAGAATCTCTAGATGTTATTTTTAACATTTCTTGTTGCCATTTTCAACAAACCATACTTTTTCCTTCACCCTCCCAATTAATTCTACAAACTCCAAGTCTTTGGGGTGGCTCCAAGCTCGTCAAATTCTGTTAGAGTTGAATTTTCCTTCTAAGTTTTGGGTTCTTAGGTCAAATCTTATCTTCACCTTCCTTAGCGAGATGCCTCTAAGATATAGTAGCTCGAGGTGGCATTGGCACGGAACTGGTCTTTTTCTTAGTTTATATGTCTAAAGATTCATTTGTATATGCCTTAGTCTCCTTTCAGGGGTTGTGCAGAATGAGTTAGCTAAGTTAATATATCTCTTTTGCTCCCCTTGGTAGCAATGTGGTCAAACACCCTACGACTCTAGTCCGAGATCTCAAGGATTTTTGAGTGGATGGAATCTTCACAATGAGCTTAGTTCATATAGGCTCAGCAACGCACAAAGGCCCAACCCCCTTCACCATTATCACTCTCTTTGAGAAGATGTGAACTCGCAAAGGAAATTTGTTAATGCCTTTAATCTGCTCTCTTAGACGCTAAACAACATGCATCATCAAAGAGCAAGGGTTTGATGTTGAATAACATACTACAAGGAATGTGGTAATTCAAGGGTGCAAATGCAGGTCAAGAACTCAACATCTAGATACCATGAGCTCACCCCTCAAACAATTCAAGAGGAAATTACTTAGGAAGAATGATAAATAATTGATGAAAGACACACTCTCCCTAATACAAATATTTTGGTGGAGGTGGCAAACTAGGTTCTGGATGCAAGGCACACTAGAGATCATTATAACCAGTACATGTACATTGTGAATATCTATTACCACTTTAAATTTCTTCTTGGAATAGTTTTAGTTGATGGAAATGAAATCAAGGAGGACACCTCCTAACTCTGAACCAAATGCAAAGGTACATGATATCAAAGGATCGAAGGCTCATATGCTTAGAGAAATAATTGGGCATCCCTCCTAATTCTAGCTGCTCCCCAGGAAGCATAAAGGAGCCCATTGTAGTCAAAGCCATCGATTTTGATAAACCTAGTTGAATGTCATGCAAATTGTTTGCCTTTTCTATTTCTATGTTTAGGTTCTATAGTTTTTGCTTTGAAATGGTCCCAAAGGCCTAGTAGTTAATCACAATATTTTATTTTCATGACTTTGATCATAACTCATTCTTTTGAGATAATGAAACAATTGAACTTATGTATCTAGTATGGTTTCCCTAGGGGGAGAATAGAACAAACTTCTAAAGGTATGTATGTATATCTTTGATTTTAAGGAATATAAAATATTTGAAGGAATAAAAAATATTTACTTTACAAAATAAAAAAAATGAATAAATGTAAATTCTCTTTGGTGAGGCTTCTTAACGACACTCGTGCAATCTATAATCAATGAAGAAATAAATCATTGAAGGCACTAATAGTAATTAAACTATCTAATTATAAAATCCATCCATCCCATAAGTCGATCTAAGAAATCAACAAATTATTATATATCAAATTGTTGATCCTCTTAGATTTTATATGAGTTGTGAGGTATGTGAAAACAAAAATTAGCCCTGAGGGTTAGCTCAATTGATCGAGTCCCCATCATTAAAATCACATTTTTTATTGAGAGTTCATGAGTTTAATTCTTTCAACACCCTTGAGGTTAGGTTTTGTTGTTGAGTTGACAGGAAGTCATCCCTTTGAGTGGATCTACCTGGTACAAATACAATGTGGACGCAGCGGTCACTAATCTCTGAGGTTTGTGAACCACATAAAATAAATAAATAAATAAAATAAAATAAAATTGCAAGAACATTTATATATACATATACATATACAGATACGTAGATAGAGCATAGCATCGATTATATATGTATATGCATATATAGTCTAGAAAAAGAATTATTATAAATATTAAGGTTTTATATGTTTATTAATTAAATATAAATATAAAGTTTTGAAATATAATAGTCATGAATATAAGTTATTATTTTCATTTATATGGTGAAATGGTTTTTAATATGTATGTATGTATATATATATATAACAAAAAAACAAAAACAAAAACAAAAACAAAAAAATGTACCACAATGTTGTCCATAAAGATTGTAAGATAGCTTTACCATAGAGGTATATCTATGCATGATTTTTACAAGAAAACTTGCATTTCCATAGTTTGAAAGTTAGAACAAGATGGCAGAAAACATAAACGAGCAATGCTTCTAAATTTGGAATTCCATTCCATTTATTTCGTGATCATCCCATAACTCATACTATCCAAAAGATTCAAATGGAATTTATTTATTTTATTTTTTTTATTCACAGAAAAAATCACAACTTTTATATTATAATAAAAAGGTTACATAAAGTGAATGCATCAAAATGCATTCCATAGTTGTCCCAAAAAGGACCATGAATCAAAATTGGGCTATTTTGTTTAGCCCTGAGATCAAATTATTTATCAAGATAAGGTATACATCAATAATAATCTGAGGCCATGACCATATCCATATAAACACGCCATCATTTGTATACAAAGATACATATAATGTATAGATTGTATATATGTCATAAGAGTTGGAAAACCAAAAGTGTGTACTACTATTGTAAAAAAATATCTAAGTGTCTGCCATTATTACGATGAAACTAAAAGTTTTTCAAAAAGTATAAGTTATACATCAATGAAACGTTGGTGGAGGTACTCCTGGGCATCACCATCTATATGCTTCCTAACTTTCCAAGTGCCCATATTTTGTCGAGCGCCTTCCTTAGCTAGAAGGTTTGCGTCGTTGTTCCTTTCCCTGTAAATATGACATCAAGATATATTATTAAATGGAAGTTTTAACTAATGGACCTCCTATGGAATAGGTATTGGTATGTGTTTGTGACAAATTTGAGTAGCATTAAGCCAATTTACAACATTCATTGAGTCTCCAAAAACCTGTAGTAAATGACAGTTATTTTGTAGAGCCTAGTAAAGAAGGGTTTTTAAAGAGAGGAGTTTTGCCTATTTGTTTGAACCCCTTCTTAATCCAATCGTTGATTTTAGAAAGTGTTGTTCGTTTAAGAAGAGAATGAGACCACCTCCACAAATCCCCTATTCATTGGATGCATCGTCGAAATAGGACCAGGGATGACCATGGTCAATCACCTCTTCAATAATATTCTTAGGAATGTGAACATTGTCCTTGGATTGGAGGAGTGAGTAAATTGCACCAATTTGTGTAGATATGATATCAGGTTTTGAAGAAAGATCTTTGAAAGTGGCTTTGTTCTTGGCCAACCATACCTCCTAGCAAATGAAAGGTGGTATATTTCGGATATTCTCATCATGTATCAAGTCCCACCATGAATTCCATGCATTGATAAAATTGCCTCCTTGCAACCTAATAGTTGTTTGATCTTGGCTCAAACACATAAGGCAAAAGGACATTGTAGTAAAAGATGTGTGATTGATTCCCTTGCATATTTGCATAGGATAGACCAACTAGGGCCTTCTTTCTATCACTTTTGTAAATTATCCCAGGTGGGATTTTATTTTGAATAAGGCACCATAAAAATATCCTTGCCTTAGTTGGGCAATTCAGCTTCTGCATATTTTTAAACAACCATTTTGGGTCCCCTCTCACTCTAGAGGAAATCTGAAATGAATATCCTACCTTAGGAGTGTACACTATTGAAGGAGCGTGTACCCAATAGAGGGAATCCTCCGTATTTGATCCAGAAATGTGACATCTTAAGGGAAAGTATATAATTTTCCAGGTATAGGTGGAAGTTGTAATGCCTCCTTATAGAGTTTGTCAACCAGTTGATTCAATTCCCTGTAAATGTGATAAAAAGATGTCCATTCAAATGTTTCCATCTCAAGAGTGACTTCCTAAAGGATAGGGTTTAAATTTGGGACATTTACCTCTACTTTTTTATTTTCCCAATCTATCACAAGATTTGAATCACCCATGACCTATATTTTTTTATATGAAGATGTCGAGTTGTATGAAGGAGTGTCCAAAGACCTATAAATTTAGCCTTCGTATTAGAGCCGTGACCAAGAGCATATATGAGGAGGTAATTATGGTTTTGATCTAAATACAATATCACTTTGACATCACATTTGGGGATCTCCTTAGTTGGTGCCATTAAAGAAAACCCATGGAATTTGTTTATCTAGTTTTGACATAATTGGAACTGGAGTCTTCCTCCTCTTAGGCTAGGTTTGTAATTCCTTGACCTGTTTTTTTAGTTAGTCCACTTGTCACTTTAGGTGGGATGAGTTTGTCATGAAATATGGCTTTATTGTGAGTCCACTAAGTATTGTTTACAAATATAGCAGGAAAAAGCCTGGAAATTTTGCATCGAGCGATCTCACTGTTGAAACATGCAACAAGAAATTCTCAAATTGATTTTGCCTTGATTAAATTGAGAAAAGTTGAATTTCCACATCAGCAAACAACTTAAATGCAGTTAATTTGTGTGACATGTCTTGTGTCACCTAGTTTACTCAGTAAATTCGAGTTAGAGGAGTTAAAGTTCAGTTCAGAATGTGTGATTGCTAATTTGTAGCAATCAAGGCCAGTTATGTCAAGTTGTTTTCAGTTAAACTAGTTCCATATTTTGAAGGAACTAGTGGAAGGTCAATTATGTAGTGGGACTTCAATCAAACTCAATGATCATTTAGTTAACTGGTCAATCAACCCAAAATAGCTAGTGCATGCCGAGAATTTCGGTTCCCCAGTTGTGGTGGAGATTCCAACGCAATGTAACATCAGTCGTAGACTAGTCTTGAGTGTACAAATGTTGCATGCAATCAGATGATCAACCTTGGGAATTGTGCAATCCATTTTGGATAAGTACCTAAATAATAGGGGCCTAATTTCTCAGGAATTGCGCAAGGAAATAGGGGCTCAAGCAGAGGAAAAATTTGATTAAGTATGGGTCGGAGCTTCTTAGTGAGTAATGATATAGATTATACACTTGTAGGTTGTGCTCAGTTGAGCAAAAGCAATTGTAATACATATTTATTCATCAGATTAATACAAGCAGGCTTTGGGGTTTTTAGCAGTTTTCTTTCCCCGGGAAAAGCACCATTTGAATGTGTCTGATTTGTTATTGCATGTCTGAGATTTTTGTTCTAAATTATGAATTAATGTCCATGGAGTATAGAGTAGGTTTGTGTCTTGTGATTTTGATTAAAACTCCATGATCATTTGCAAATCTACATCATAATTTCTACATGGTATCAAAGCAAGATTCACATTAGAGAAAAAAATTCGAAGTTGTTTCTCATGAGGTTCGAATTTGGAGTTTAGTGTAGTAGGGTTTCTTCAGAGCTGAGATGATGGCCTTTAATTGACTAAGGCTAGATTATGCCTTGGAAGGCACCTTTAATTTTGTTGCATGGAATGATTGCATGGAGGCGGTGTTGGATGAAAATGGATTGCTAGAATACATCAAGACAGGTGTTGCAAAACCAGTAGATTTTAATGCCCAGAACCTTGCTCAGTGGAAGAAATATGTATCCAAGGCAAGGAGAATAATATTGGAAGGAGTATGGGATCACATTGTCTCAAATATCCACGGAAAAGAAACTTTGCTCACAATGTGGAAAGCACTGACAAAATTGTTCGAGAATAATAGTGACCACAAGAATCTGGTGCTCAAGGATAAAATTCGAAGTATCAATATGCATATTGAATAACGTTATTCCGCGGTACCTAAGCAAGTTCACACAATGTCATGATGAGCTTGGCAGGGTCGATGTTAATGTTCTTGAAGAAGACTTGGTTAGCTTGGCCCGTCTAGGGCCTTCCGAAGAGTTGGAATAGCTATCAAGATTTAGTGAATGGGAGGGAGAAACTACTAAATTGGGAGCACTTATGGTCTGATTTGGTATAGGAGGAAATAAGGCGGAATAGCAGAGATGGGACTTCATCCAAGGGTGAGGATGAATAAAAAATTGCATTAAATGGAAAGGCAAAGAAGGGAAAAGGGAAGAAATATCAATCCAAACAAGAATCTATTTGAGGGGGCAAGAAGAAAGATTTGTCCAAAATTAAATGTTTTCATTGTCATGAATTCAAGCACAGTGCCACAAAGTGTCCACACAAAAATGCAAGAAAGAAGACCTTAGGAGGAGTGGTAGGTGAAGACTTGGCTTCACAGTTCAAGCTTGAATTTACCGTCACTGCATGCATGGCCAGCACAGTGATGGGGAGTGTGTGGTACTTGGACTTAGGTGCATCATTCCACATGACAAGGTGTAGATATTTTTTTAGTGACCTGGAGGAAAAGACTTGCATATGCACATTGAGATGGGGGATGATGAAAGGTATAACATGACCGATATTGGAACAGACATATTTCAGAGGGAGTCAGGATCACCCCTTAGGCTCAAGGACGTCATGTTCATTTTGGGCCTAAGGAAAAATCTCATCTCTATTGCAGTTTTGGAAGATTGTGGCTATGATGTGATCTTCAGCAAAGGAAAGGCATTCCTGAGACACATAGCCACAAGATAGGTGAAGCATATTGGGGTTTGTGTGAAGAACATGTATAAGCTAGATGTGGAACACTGTGTTGCATTAATCACAAAGGCGACGAAGGTGCAAAGTCGTGATGTCAGTGAACTTTAGCAAAAAAGACTTGGTCATTTGCATCATGGCACCCTAAAGATTATGCAGTAGATAACCAGAGGCCTCCCCAAAGGAGCACTTGAGCAGCAGGATGTATGAAAAGGATGTACCTTGGGGAAATACACGAAATCCACATTCCATGATTGGGACAACAAATCACATGCAATCCTAGAAAGGATCCACTCTTATGTCTGTGGACCTTTCTCGACAACCTCCATTGCCAGACACAAATATTTTGTCATTTATTGATGACTTCTCACGAAAGTGTTGGATCTTCTTCATGCGGAAAAAAGATGAGACATTCTCCAAGTTCATAGAATTCAAGGAATTGGTTAAGAAAGTAACCAACAAGAAGGTGAAGGATTTCAGGAGCGATAATGGAGGTGAGTATGTGTTGAATGAATTTAAAAATTTCAGTGAAAAATAAGGCATTCGACGAGAGTTGATAGCACCCCACAACCCACAGCAGAATGGGGTGGGTGAGAAAGAACTATAGTATTGTGGGAGCAGCAAGGGAAATGTTGCATGACGACTAAGGCCTACCTCTACATTTGTGGGTTGAGGCATGAAACACAATAGTACATAATAGTCTATTTGTAGTACCAGCGTTCTCATCAGATTCTTGGCATGATTACACTGGAGGAGGATTTCTTGGGGAGAAATTCAGATGTATCACACTTCAAGATTTTCGGAGCCTCTATTTACTACCATGTCTCTAAAGAATCAAGTAAGAAGCTAGAGTTGACAATAGAATTGGGGACATTTGTGGGTTACACATAAACTTCCCACAATTACTGTGTGTACTTGCCATCCCTCATAATGATAGTTGTGAAAAGGGATGTCAAATTTGATGAGGAAAAAGTGATGCAGTGCTCTCTTGAGAGGGAGCTTCATATCCCACTAGAAGAGGAGATTTTAGCTCCAAAGGAGGAACCTCAGGAAGTTGTGCAGAAGCCACAAATTGAGGAGCAAGGAGTGGAGATAGCCACTCAAGCAGAACCATCCAGAGAAGGCAAAAAAAGGACCATGGAAGTTGAGGGACTTCTGTAGGATGTGAGGGAGAATTTGGGTGCTCCTTCAAATTAGCACAAGTGAAGAAGGTCACCAAATCGATACACTAGCTACATGACTCTAATGACTGAGCTTGTAGAGACAAAGCCTTCCTCTTTTGAGGAAGCAGTAGAGCAATCTGGATGGGTTGATGCAATGGTGGAGTGTTATAAATAATTAATTCATAAATAATAAATAATGAATAATTAATTAACTAATTAATATTTTTATTAATGTTAGTTATGAAAAGGCTTATGGTCAAATTTCATGACAAATCAACCTCGTGACCAGTCACTGCCTATTTAAGCATACCATCCGAGGGATTGTAATCATCATTTTTTAATATTGAATAAAACATATATTATTACAATTGTAATTGTGTCTTATGCGATTTAATTCCAGTGACTAATTTTCTTCTTCTACAGTGGTATCAAAGTATCGATCCTGCCACCTGCAATGTTGTGCAACCACAGTATCTTCATTCTTCTACACTCACTGTGTCTCCCTCTCCTCCACCATCAAGCATACCCTTCCAACAAAATAGTATTTTCTTATTCATGTTCTTTGATGTGACCGCTGGCATCCATTGTTACAACTTGCTCTGACCATTCCTAACCACAACTCTGCCATGTTGCTCCTTGTCCGCATGATTGTTGCTCTGCTGCAAATTTTGTTCCCTCCACGTTAACATTGTTGGCCATTGATCCCGCCATTCTCTGAAATACCCTGACACATACTATTGTTGCACACCTCATATGTCATGTTCCTTCCTATCTACCGCACCCATGACCCACGATTCTCTGACCGTGCTATCCAAATAGCCATTTGACAACTACATTCCCAACTAGCCTGTCTACCCCTGACATTCCTGGCAGACCTGATGTCTGCTCGCGACCCGCGTTATTTTTCGTTCAGCCAATTGATCATCATGTCACCTCCATTTGTTGGGTCGATTCATATAAAGTTAGCACGATTATATGAACCATATAATAGTTTTTAATTGTAATTAAGAATTATACTTATTAAAAACAAAAAAAAAAAAACAAAAACAAAAACAAAAACAAAAACCAACAACAACAAACAAACAAAAACAAAAAAACAAACGAAAAACAAAAAACAAAAAACAAAACAAAAAACAAAAAACAAAAAACAACAACAAAAACAAAAAACAAACAAAACAAAACAAAACAAAACAAAAAAAAACGAAACAAACAAAACAAAACAAACAAACAAACAAAAAACAAAAACAAAAACAAAAAACAAAACAAAACAAAACAAAAAAAATAAAAAAATTGGTTCCACTAAGAAAAAGAACAGGTCGAAAATGGGGAATAATAATGATAATTAAAAAAAAAATCAAGAAGAACTCGATAAAATGCGAGGTTGCCTCGATAATGCCGAAAGGAAGTAGACATATTTAGGAGAGGGTCAAGACAGGATAATTGTAACTCAAAAGAAAATGGCAAGCAATATTAGTATAAAATAGATAGGGTTGAGAGAATGTTGAGCCAATTAATGGGAGGAATCAATCCAGTTTTCAACCCCTTAATCGCTCAAGAACCAACACAAAGTCCCAAGAATCCAGAAGGAGAAGATTTTTTTAATCATGAAATTTCACAAATACCACAAATACACTTCCAAGGAAGTCAGTACTATACGAAATTTCCAGAAAAGGACAACCAATGAATTAAAAGAGAATTACCTAAGTATAATGGTAATGATCTATTGACGGTGCTGGAAATCCATCAACCAAGGGGGTATTCCCAATGTGAAGTCCCAATTAGACCTCACAATGTTTGGAATAGGAGCCCCATCTGGGATATCTACCTGGATGTCGTATATTCTTACAAATTTTCCTTTTCTCTAACTATCTGCAAGAGAGAGGAGTGCAAATGTGCCTTCAAAAAGAAAGGAGGTGTGCCTAGTGAGTGTTTAGTTGTATGTGTGTCAAATTTCTTTTACTGCAAAGGGAGAAGAGAAGTGAGCCTCTAAGAGAGAGGTAATAGTACCACCCTATTACAGACACACATGAACAAGAAGAATTCGTTCAACATCTAATGGAATAGTCCACAAAGATGCGACGATCATTGCAACCATTATAGCAAGAAAGATCTTTCTAATATCCAACGAATATTCCATGAGGATGCGACAACGATAATTACCATTACTACACATTCTCAATATGATAAGTACCGAAATAACTAAAATAGTTCAACTACTTTAGTACAGATGAAAATGAACATGAATTACAAACATTCATAGAATAGTCTTACAAATATTCATAACTCATGCATGAAGAATGTGTTGGCCATAAGACTTCTAATATTAAGTAAAAGTTTCAAGATACATGTATACAATGAACACCACTAGCTCCAATAGTGGAGTGTTAGAGCCACTCCTTGCTGCCCAAAAGAACTAATATGTCTCTCTAATGCCTTGTAGGAGGAGCCAAGGTGAAAATTCATTTTCTCATACAATGAGGGAGTATATGTAACCAAAAGGTGATGCTTCACCTTCCTTATGACTCTTTGACTGCCCCCATGACTCTTTGACTTCCAATGACTTTTCGACTTTACATGACTCTTCATATTCTAAATGTGTCCTTTGGACTTCCACTTTACAATACATTTTGAATAGATAATTACATAATCCACAATAATGTTGTGGCATATGATGACTGGTGACCAAACATGACGTGACACTGATGAGATGGACTGCATGATGATGTGGCAATGCCAAGCTATACTTCTTGCTACTTCTTTCTTTCTGCCTTCAATAGGATATGTATCCAATGCTTCATCTTCATGAGATATATGCTTTGTTCTTCATATCTACCCTTCAAAGGGTTTTGAATCAGATGGAGTCTTCATGCAGTCTTGATCTTTGGTCTTCTATTGTAATCCAATGTTCCTCCGTCTTCTTGTCTGATGATCATCTTAACTCTTCAGTTCCATATGTGTCTTCTAGCATGTCCTCCTTCTCCATATACTTCTTCATCATCTTGACATAGCATGATGAGCTCCTTCATATGCAATCCAATCATGAAAATATGACATCAATTTGATAAACCCATAGTCTAATATATTTCATGATGATCCACTAACTAAGCTGGAACTGGGTGGTTGGCTAAGGGAAATGCTTAGTGATAGCACAATTGCGTAGCTTAGGCAGTCAAGGGTCGGGCTTGAGCCTTGATGTTGCGCAATGCGCATTTCAGGATGGACTGAGGAAGAAAACTACACAATCTGGGAGCTCAGTGTGACTGGCTAAGGGGATGGGCACTGGATCATCATGTTGCGTAGTTCTAGAGGATAGAGGTGTAACAACCCTGGTGAAAATTCCGTGTAATAAAAGTAATAAAGGAAAAATAATAACCACGGTTGATGGGACACTTATTCCAAGTTGAATGTTGGGTGAGACATCCTAGTGTGGGTGTTAATTTTGGTTAATATGGCTAAGGAAATTGACAAAGGAGATTACTAGGGCTTTGGTAAAGAAAAATGGCATTTTGGCACATTTATTTATGAAAATAATGGAAATTAGGAGAAAAAGGAGGTGAAAGGTCACAAGTTGCATGTGAGGAGGAAAATGAAGAAAAATAATGGAAAATGAAGAAAATAGAGGCCTCATTCATAAAAATGCTTCTAAGGATCAGTACACAGACTTTTGTTAGTTCAGTTTTGGAGCTCTCTCATACTCTTGGATACTTAGATTTTTCTTGGAGAACTCTTGGAGAGTGTGGCATACTTGGATTTTGGACCAAGAAGGCAAAAGAAGAGTAGGAAAGTGCAATAGGACATCAAGATCAATGACTACAACATATTTTCTTGCAGGTACCGAGTTACATGTATGTTTTCCTCACTATTTTTGGCATGCATGTGGATTTTTTGCCATGATTTGTCACTGACAAGGAGGATTTCTTAGATTGATAATGTATTGCCTAGCCTTGTCGTTTCTTGGATAGCCATGGACATTGTGGGTTTATTTCCTTATTTTGTTTTGGTTGGTTCTCATGTTCCTTTAGCTTGGGTTCAGTTATTAGTTCATGGAAGCCATGGTTGGAAAAACGCTCTGGAAGCCTTGTAACAACTTGGGTTGAGTTACTAGTCCTGGAAGCCTTGGTTAGACAAATGCTTTGGAAGCCCTTGGTGGGTTGAGTTACTAGTCCGGGAAGCCCTAGTTGGACAAACATTCTGGAAGCCTAGCGGTAGCTGTGGGTTGAGTTACCAGTCCTGGAAGCCTTAGTTGGAACAAACACTTTGGAGCCTTGGAGGGCTTGGATAAAGAACAATATGATGATGGTTTTGTGATGTCTGACCATGAGGTGGAATCACTATTTTATGAGTTGAGGTGGTTTTCCTCTGGATTCCCTGGATAGTTTTGGATTGATGTGTTGTATGAGATCCCACATTCATGCTTGGAATGTAAAACGCTCCTCACACATCTACCCAAGTAACCAGCCAACCGAGGTAAACATGCAACGAGAGGCTACTATGATTGGATTCGACCTCCTATGTGACCTTAAGGAAGTGGAATCGACAAAACACATCAACCAACCTATCCACATCAGTGACAGAACCCTCACGAGACATGTCAGCCACTCAGACATCTTGTCCTTGGGTCCCATTAATGATTTGGACATCTTAAGCCTTAGTCGTTCTCATGCTATAGGCATGAGAGAATCCAAAAACCCATAGTCTCTCTCAAAGCCTTGCCTGCCAGCGTCCAAAGACCCAATTTTCCAGTTTTGTGCTAGTGACCCTGGGATTTGAGCCACTTTTTCAGGCCCAGAGCCCATGTCACTACCCAGAATGGAATGATAGCTTAAGATCAGTCGAAGAATATGGAAACAATTATGCAAAAGCAATAAGTTAAACAATACCTTAATCAGACCCTTACTAGCCATGATAGGCATTTCGTCAAACATATCATCAACATGTAACCTACAGGTGTAAACAATAGAATTAAGTGTAGGGATCTCATACTTATCTGAGAATCGCTATGAACCATTGTTCCCTCATATCATTTGATGCATTATCATCTATTAGGACATAGATACATTATCCATTCATTTACAAGTAAAAACATGTTGAGAGCCATACATAGCTGATGTAATAAAACACACATATAACCAACATAATCACAACAGAATACTCATGAAAGTACAACCATATAGACCACATATAATCCATCAAAATACTCTTAGAAATACAAGGTGAAATAACCTTTCATTAATGATGCAATAAGCCAACCAAAGATGAGACTACCACGTTCCACCCGACCATAGATTGGCCGAGCCAAGTCTCTCTTCAGCCAATCACCCCCATGCCATATTCCAAGCATGAATGTGAGACTCATAGAACACAACAAAAACACCAAATAAGCATGGATGCCACCGAGTTCTCCAACTACACCATGAGGAATTTGAGTGCCTCTTAGTCACTCAGGCTTTACCGTAATCTACAGTCTGATACAGGGATCACTACGCCCTACACCGAGACACACTCTCTAGGCTTTACCGTACATCTCATCCTGGGACTACTAGGCCCAATGGAGAGAGATCCACCTCTTGGCTTTACATATATCCCGCCATTCGCCGATAAGGATTCCTAAGCCCACCGAGGCACACAATCCTGGCTTTACCACAACCCACAATTCGGTTCAGGGGTTACTAGGCCAGTGCTTTTACCATGATCCACAGTATGGTTCAAGGACCACTAGGCCATGTGTTTTTCATTTGGAGATCCACCCCACTCAACTTCGAATCCATCCGTCCATCCCACATAAATCGAATATGAGAACCCATCTCATCAAAGCTATCAGGAAATGGAAAGGCTAGGCTGAAGAACATTGTCACACCTGGAAAAACCCATGCCATGATAGAAAAGAACCACATGCAATCCCATGCATGCCAAATCTAGCAAGGGAGATACACATGCAAGTTGATACCTACAATGAAGCATGTTGTAGTTGCTTGATCTTGCCTTTCCCTACTTTATCTTTGCCTCCTCTTGCCTTCTTTTCCTTTCTTGCTCCAATGCCAAAGTGCTCCAAAAAAACTCTAAGTGTCCAAGAGTGGGAGAGAGAGAAAGAGAATATTGATAGAACTCCAAAACTCAACTGACAAAAGGTTACCAATTGATCCTCAAAAGCATTTTCATGAATGAGGCCTCAATTTTCTTCATTTTCCATTATTTTCCTTCAATTTCCTCCTCACATGCAACCTATGACCTTTCACCTCCCTTTTCTTCTAATTTCCATTATTTTCATAAATAAATGTGCCAAAATTGCCATTTTTTCTTTTCCAAAGCCTTAGTCATTTCCTTTTCCAATTTATTTAGCTATAAACAACCAAATGAACACCCCCTAGGATGTCTTACCCAACATTCAGCTTGGAATAAGTATCCCATCAACTATGGTTATTATTTTTAACTTTTATTACATGGAATTTTCACGAGGGCTATTACAGAACCCTCCCCTTTGGGGGACACCATCCTCGGCATTCAATCACACATATACCTCATCAAACCACTGGAAAGAAGACATACTGCTCATGGATCTTTATAACATAACTCGATGCAGTATTTACAATGATCATCCTGCTGAGTGCCAACACACATGACATCATGATAACATAGTAACATGAAAACATAATCATAATGACTTCACACACATACCGCTTAGTGGAGCTTTATAACATAGCTCATGGTGGTATTTACATCCATATACATATGTACATATAGCAATATCACCAAAACATATACCAAGGCATCATATCAAAACATATACCAAAACACCATATCAAAGCATATACCAAAACACCATCTCAAAATTGCTTTGCCTAAACCGGAAAACAAGGAAGGATACACAACTAGCATTTGATGCACCATCTCCCATGTAGCTTCATCGGGCTTAAAGTGCTTCCATTTTACTTTAACTTGCTTGATTTCTCGGTTCTGGAGCATGAGCACCTTTTTCTGCAATATACACTGAGGCTCCTACTGGAATTCTCCATCTATTTCCACCTCCAATACGGACCAATCAATCACATGATCATTATCTTTAATATACTTCTTAAGCAATGACACATGGAAAACATCATGGACTTTCATTGTCGGAGGCAATGCAAGTCGATAGGCTATTGGCCCAATCCTCTCAATGATAATGAAGGGTCCACAAAACTGTGGTGCCAGCTTGGCACAAGATCCAATCCGCAAGGAGCTCTTCTTCGGTTTGATGCACAAGTACACCTATTCCCCAACTTGGAACTCCTTGAACAACCTGTTCCAATCTGCATAACTCTTATGCCTATCTTGTGCTACCTTTAAATTTTTCTTGATCACCTGCATTTCCTGTTCTATGTCTGCCAACATATCTGGTCCAATAAGTACCTTGTTAACCAGATCACTCCAACTAACGGGAGTGTTACAACTCTACCCATACAATGCATCAAAAGGACTCATCCTTAATTACTCCTAATAATTGTTGTTGTAGGTGAACTCTACCACGGGGAGATACTCTTCCTATTTCCGCTGCTGATGCATCACATATATCTTCAACATGTCCTAAAATATCTTGTTGACCCTCTATGTCTATCCATCTGTCTGCGGATGATAAGTTATACTAAAGGCCAACTTTGTGCCCAAACCTGCAAATAAGTCCTTCCAAAACATGGAAGTGAACTTTGCATCCCTGTCTAACACAATCTTCTTTGGAACACCATGCAATCTGACCACATCTCTGATGAATACTTGTGTTACATCGCTAGCTGAGAATGTAGACTTCATTGGAATGAAGTGCACAACCTTTGTTAACATGTCCACAACAACCATAATGGAATCATGCTCTCTCACTGTCTTCGGCAACCCTATAATGAATTCCATGGAAATGATGTCCCATTTCCACTCTGGAATCGTGATCGGCAATAGTAGTTCACCTGGATGTTTGTACTCTGCCTTTACTCACTGACAATCAAACCACCTAGCCACAAACTCTACTACATCCCTCCTCAGATTCGACCAATAATAAAATTTCTTCACTGCAGCCAATGTCTTCTAATAACCCGAGTGACCTAAATAAGGTTTTGCATGAATCTCTCTCAAGATCACCTTCTTGAGCTCATTGCTATCTAACACATATATCCTATCTCTGAATCTGACCAATCCATCAATTGTAAGACAATAATCCATACCGTGTGCACCTAGACCCGTACCTGTACCTGTACCTGTGCATGTACTTGTACTAACACATGTACCTATACCACTACATGTACCTGTACCTGTAATATCACATGTACATGTACCGACACCTTGCTACAACCTGTGCACAATCTCCATATACCTGACATCTTGCTGACCTGCCTGCAAGATCCTATCCTATAAGTTTGTCCTATAGGAACTCATAGTTGCCAAGTGGTTTACCTGTATCCGCCTATTAAGAGCATATGTCACCATGTTCTCTTTTCCTTTAATGTACCTGATCTCAAAATCAAACTCACTGATTGTTGCCAACCATCTAGCCTGCCTAGTGTTCAGATTTGGTTGGTCAAACAAATATCTCAACCCAATATGATCACTCATAACTACAAACCTCCTCCCAAGAAGATAGTGTATCCACATCTTCAATGCATGTATGATCGTTGCTAACTCAAGATCATGTATCAAGCAGTTCTGCTCATGCTCATTTAGTTTTCAGGACTCATAACATACCACCTGTCTTTCCTGCATAAGGACTTCGCCAAGTCCTCTCTTGCAAGCATCTGTACATAATACAAACTCCTTGTCTAGATCTACAATTTGTAGCACTAGTGCATGTGTCAACAACTGCTTAAGTTGCTCAAAGCTAGCCTCACACTACTCTGTCCATTTGAACTTCTTACCTTTCCTCTACAATGATGTAATAGGATGAGAAATCTGCGAGAAGTTCTTGATGAACCTCCAATAATAGCCTACCAGACCCATGAAATATCTCACCTCATCCACACTCTTAGGAGCTACCCATTCCATGATGGCTCTTGTCTTTTTCAGATATACTGCAATTCCATCCTTGGAGACAACATGCCCCAAGTAGTGTACCTTAGTTTGAAAGAAACTGCACTTTCTAAACTTAGCATACAATTGATGGTCTCTCATCAACCTCAACACTATTGCTAAATTCTCGGCATGCTCTTCCTCATTTTTAGAATATACGAATATATCATCAATGAACACAACAACAAACTTATCCAAATACAGACGCAACACACTATTCATCAAGCACATAAATATACCTAGAGCATTAGTTAAGCCAAATGGAACTACAACAAACTCATAATACCCATACCTGGTCTGGAAAGTTGTCTTGTAAATGTCCTCCTCTTTGATGTGTACCTGATGGTATCCAGATCTCAGATCAATCTTCGAGAACATTGCTGCTCCATTCAGCTAGTCGAACAAGTCATCAATCCTTGGTAACAAATATTTTTTCTTGATGGTCATTTTGTTCAACTGCTTGCATTCAATGCATAATCTGAAATTTGCATATTTCTTCTTCACAAACAATATCGATGGCACACCCCAAGGTGATACACTTGGCCTAATATATACCGTGTCCAACATTTCCTTCAACTGCAATTTTAACTCCCTATGAGGTGGCAACTTTGAATGTCCTCAGGAAATACATCCTGAAACTGCTGCAAAATTGGGCACCTGCTAAACACATCTGCATCCTCAACCCCCTTATCCTTATCGCTAGAAATGTGCACTACAAATAACACACACCCTTTCCTGCAGCCATGTTTTCTTGCATAGTTGTCACTATCCTAACTGAGGTGGCTTTCTTCTTACCCTACAAGACTCTTGGTTCCCCATTGTCTTCAACACACTCAATGGTTTTGTCATAACAATCTACCTTGGTTCTACGAAGATACAACCAATCCATGCCCAACAACATATTATATGATCCTAACGGTAATACATTTAGATGTGTTGTGGTAGGCATATCATTCAAATCAAATGCAAAATCTCTTACCTAATGATGAACTCTCTTCTTTGTACATGTAGCCAACTGCACTAACCAAGAATCTGCATGCAATTCTTTACTGAAACCATACTTATCCACCAAGTCAGGACTAACATAGCTATAATTAGATCCAGGGTCAATCAAAATAAAAATAACTTGATCACAAAGCTTACCATCCATCTCAATGATAGATTCCTAGTGTTCTGCCTATCTGTTGTCCACTGCCACATAAATACGATGAATGCTCTTCCCAACATCCCCAACAATTTTCTCCTCTTGTGCACTATATATTTTATGCCTACCACCTTGATGTTGTGGACAATCTCTCCTAAGGTGCTCCTCTCCACATGTCCAACATTCCAACCAACCAGTGCCCTCACCTCAATGTTGCTACTGTGACCCATGTCCTTGTCTAGCTGCATTTAACTTCTTTTGTGGTGCCATATTTTCTTTCCCATCTGCATTATTACGCCTTGTTCTCTTAGGCTACCATTTACCTTTACCTTTGTCCTTCCCTTTCCATCCTTGTTGAGATTCATTCTTACACTTTGAATGTTCATAGCAATGATTCAATTTCCCAATGACTTCCTCAAGTAACAGAGGCTCATCATACTTAATCCAATCTCTAAATGCTAATGGAAAACCATTAACAAATCTTTGAGATTTATTCTTTTCATATGTAAGATACGATACATACCTCAATAGTTCCATAAACTTAGTTGTGTACTCTTCATCTGTCATTGACCCCATCTTTAGCTCATATAATTCTTTGGCCTTACTGTCGTAGTACCTCTCTGACAAGTACTTCTTCCTGAAAAGCCTCTTGAACTCCCGCCAACTCAAGTCATCTGTCCTAATGTCTCTGACCCGCTTAACATCCTCCCTCCAAATGTCTGCTTTACCTTTCAAGCTGAAGATAGTTATCCCGGCCTTCATGTTATCTGTGTACTCATAAAACTCAAAGAATTTGTTCATCCCAAGTGTCCAAGCCTCTACATCTTCCGTCTTCTTCACATCTCCATCAAAGGTAGGTGGTTTTTCTTTCTTGAATTCATCTGGCAAGTATACCCTGTCATTCCTCCTATAAGGATGATAGCAATGACGATCATGATGTCTATCAAAACCAGAACTAGAATAGTACATGTGCTCATCACCCCTTCTATCTGACCTGTGTCTACTAGGAGACCTACTACCATGTGCCCCATTAGTCCTATTCTCATGTCCATGGTCGATCTGAAGTGGCCATTGTCGCTGCAATTCTGACAAACTCTGAAGAAGTATTACATTAATCTCTGCTTGTTTCTCTTGGGCATGTATGATTCGATCATTATCTACCTTACAATTCCTTATCTCTTCCTTCAAGCTTCTTAGTGTATCTGCCAAATCAGAAGAGTGCCCCACACCATGTTGCTCATCTTATGCATAGGTAGATTCTATGTAGTCTACCACCTTGCTAGCCATTTGATCTCTTTCCTGCAATGCATAATATGTTAGATAAAACAAATCACAATAAATCAATGTACCTTATTATAATTTGGGGAGGTTACCTCATCTGGAAGATGAACAAATTAGCGTGATACATGTATAACATAATCATAATAGCATATAGACATATAACAAGTAAGTGCATCAACACATAAACATCATTCTAGCTAGGGTCCAATCATCAATGCAAGGCCATATCAACAATGCATGTTATGACCTCATGCATGGCAACAACCATTAATCCATTGTACACATTGCGACATGCAACCTTCAACATGCATAAGCAATGCCAAATCAACTGCACATACGCATAGGCACATGTAGTCGAGCATAAGAAATCAATTCTTGTAATCAACCTACAAGACTGATACATGTAATCATACCTACAAGAATGTAGCCTAACATACAAGGACGTAAGTAGGTGACATAAAATCAACATGTAAGCCACACATAACAATATGTAACCAGACATATACTCATGACGATGCATTCCACAAACTCAACATCAAATTCTCCATGACAACCTTACTTCAACCGTAATTAATCATCAAGCAAATGTAACAAGCACATGGAATGCAAGTGTAAGAGACACACATGCAACTAGCATACATGCATGACCAACACATACCACCCATCCATTACGAGGGGTGAACCATGCTCTAATACCACTCTGTAACACCCTCCTCACACATCTACGCAAGTAACCAACCAACCGGGGTAAACATGCAACGAGAGGCTACTATGATTGGATTCGACCTCCTATGTGACCTTAAGGAAGTGGAATTGACAGAACACATCAACCAACCTATCCACATCAACAACATATCCCTCAGGAGACATGTTAGCCACTCAGACATCCTATCCCTGGGTCCCATTGGTGTTCTAGACATCTTAAACCTCAGTGGATCTCATGTTATAGGCATGAGAGCATCCAGTAACCCATAATCGCTCTCACAGGCTTGCTTGCCAGTGTCCAGAGACCCAATTTTCCAGTTTTGTGCCAGCGACCTTGGGATTTGAGCCACTTTTTTAGGCCCAGAGCCCAGTTCACTACCCAAAATTGAATGATCAGTCAAAGAACATGGAAATAATGATGCAAAATCTATAAGTTAAACAAGACCTTAATCAAACCCCTATTAGCCATAACAAACATTTCGTCAAACATATCATCAACATGTAACCTATAGGTGTAAACAACATAATTAAGCATAAGGATCTCATACTTATCTGAGAATCGCTATGAACCATTGTTCCCTCATGTCATTTGTTGCATTATCATCTATTAGGCCATAGATACATTATCCATTCATTTACAAGTAAAAACATGCTAAGAGCCATACATAGTTGCTGTCATAAGACACACATATAACCAGCATAATAACAACATAAATACTCATGAAAGTAAAACCATATAGACCACATATAATCCATCAAAGTACTCTTAGAAATACAAGGAGAAATAACCTTTCATTAATGATGCAATAAGCCAACCGGAGATGGACTACCACGTTCCACCCGATCATAGATTGTCTGAGCCAAGTCTCTATTCAACTAATCACCCCTGTGCCATATTCCAAGCATGAATGTGGGACTCACAGAACACACCAAAAACACCAAATAATCATGGATGCCACTGGAGTTCTCTACTTACAACGTGAGGAATTTGAATTCCTCTTAGTCTCTCAGGCCTTACCGCAATCCATAATTTGATCCAAGGACCACTAGGGCCTACATCAAGACACACTCTCTAGGCTTTACTGTACATCCCATCCCAGGACTACTAGGCCCAACAGAGAGATATCCACCTCTTATCTTTACCGTATATATCGCCATTCAATAGCAAGGATTCCTAGGCCCACCGAGGCACACAATCTTGGCTTTACCTTAACCCACAGTCTAGTTTAGGGGTTACTAGACCATTGGCTTTACCGTGATCCACAATCCGGTTCAAGGACCACTAGGCCATGTGTTTTTCATTTCGAAGATCCACCCTACTCAACTTTGAATCCATCTGGCCATCCCACATAAATCGAATATGAGAACCCATCTCATCAAAGCTATCAAGAAATGAAAAGGCTAGGCTGAAGAACATTATCACACCTGGGAAAACCCATTCCATGATAGAAAAGAACCACATGCAATCCCATGCATTAAAAATCTAGCAAAGAAGGTACACATCCAAGTTGATACCTACAATGAATCCTTTTGTAGTTGTTTGATCCTACCTTTCCCTGCTTGATCTTTGCTTCCTCTTTCCTTCTTTGTCTTTCTTATTCCAATGCCAAAGCAAGAAAACTCTGTGTCCAAGAGTGAGTGAGTGAGAGAGATAATGTTATATACCTGGGGGGGTAATATGGGGTACCGAGGGAGGTACCCAAGGTAATAATGTAATAATGGGATGGGCCATAGTAATAAATAAGTGGTTAACCCATGTCATGTAAGGACCACAAGTAGTTAATAATAATGTAAGGGGCCCATGGTATTAGTTGATGGTATGAGGAAACCATGGTAATGATGCATGGTATTGTATGTATGAGGCCTATATAGAGGCTAGAGACTCCACATGGAGAGATATGAAGAGAAGTATTCTTGTATGAACAGGCATATAGCTTGTGGAGTGTTCTCCTTCCTTAAGGAGTGAATGTATGGTGTTGCCCTACCTTAAGGGTTTGATCAATAAAGAATCATTCATATTATTTCT
>APFE031533173.1:3432-57530 GCA_000404065.3 Pinus taeda
GGGGGGGGGGGGTGGTTTGGGGTTTGCTCTACTCTAAGGACCTAGTTAATGGTTTTTTGTTTCCCCAAGGCAATCTCCTCGCTTGCCTGATGCTTAGCTTTTCAGAGAAGGGGATGGGGGGTTAATATCGAAACCAATAGCATTAGGCCCCTTTGAACGTAATCTAGAATGGAGGGGGTATTGTGGAACAGAGAATGAAGGAGAGCTAGATGATGAGGGTAGAGGGACCTCAGATATGAAGGGTTGTGGAATAGAGAAGACAAGAGGGGGAAATGACAAAGGGCAGAGTTGATTAATGAGAGGTTGAAGGGGCATATGGGGATGGGGGGATGTCAGGATTCGAGGAGGGCTAAGAGAAACAACCAAGGGGATCGTGAATCTGTCTAGAGAAGAGATGGTAGGAGAGAAAATAGATCCAGTTACGATGAAAGTAAAAGAATGAGGAGGAATAGCCATGCCCTTGGAAAAGGTGTCCCCTATGGCCACCTGAGCTCTCGTCAAAGGTGGAGAGGGTGGCTGGAGTGGAGCTTTACCACTCTTATTTGTCGTTTTCTCAAGAGATTTGTCTGCTTCTGTGATCTTCTATTGAGCCTATTCTTCTACCGTTGTAAAGGTCTGAGGAGGGTCCTGAGAGATTGAAATATTTGGGGCTTTCCCTGTTGGCCTCTGACCCTCCTTATTGATCAGGGGGATATCTTTGTATACGTGGCCTACCTTGTGACATCTTCAACATCGATAGGGGACTCCTTCGCAGTCTGACTGCTGTTTCGAGTGACAAACCTCCATTGTATGGTAATATGCTCCTGTAGTCCCCCTCTGGTGTCCATATGCACTAAAATCCTAGCATAGGTCATCTTGCCCATGGATTGATAGGTCTTGTCGTACTCCATATAGGTTCCAAGGGAATTGCCAATATGACAAAAGATGTCTTCAAACCAGAAATGTAATGGGAGCCTCGATAGTCTAATCCAAATAGGGCCAACCCCTATCTTCTCCATTTTTGGATCAAAAAGAGGTGTCCATCTATTCAGAAGAATGGGCGTGTGCTTGAAATGCTAGTAAGATGATAAAATCCAGTTTGTATGGTCCGACCTGGTGAACCTTAACGTGAACCAACCTCTTATGAAGGTCTGCACCATGGGGAGGTCAGCCAAATGTTGTCCCCATACCTCAGAGGCTCATTGTTTCAGACGGTCCACTGTGTAACTTCAGCCCCGAATTCTTCCGACCAAAACTCTATCTACGAGATCCATTGTTTCACCCAACTGAATGTCCTCCTCGAGCTTGAGTACATTGTCTCCTGATTTAGATCTGAGGCATCTGGATTTTCTGAGCAACCTTTGCTCCATGCATGAGTCCTGTCGATGATTGGAGCTATTCTTGGGTACATAAGGGGCCTCAAGAGGAGGAGGGGGTGTTGAAGGGAGAGCGCTCAAAAGAGAAGGGATATTCGAGTAACTACCGAATGACGGAGCAAGAAGCAAAGTGTGCAGGGGATCCATATCTGCGATGGAGGATGAGTCAAGAAGTGAGGATGGGAGTCCAGAAGATCGCGGGAGAGAGGATAGATTTGGACAATTATCCCTAGGGTGAGCGTTAAGGCAACCTATGGTGAACCCTTGTGCAGAAGGAGACGACGGGGGAGTCGAAAGAGATGGCCTGGTCTGAGGGTCATATGGTAGAGTCAATAGGCAATTCACGGGACCTGAAAATGGAGGAAAGCCGTTAAGGGTTTCGTTCAGGTTACAAGAAAACGGGATCAGACTTCCCCTTGTTGAATGTGGGGTCATCCAGATCGAGTTTCCTGCCAGAGTATCCTCTGAATAATCTACCAAATCGAGGTCCATCGCTGTCAAAAGAAGTAGATTGCCAGCTTCCCTTAGGTAGACTGGCGGGGGAGCAACAAGAAAATGGGCGAGGGTATGTCGCAGCTATGTCACCAGTCACGAGTCATGTTGACAATCACGGAAGTGAGTAAACAGTGAAGAGAAACTAGCTTATCAATCAACAAAAAGCACAAGTCTTCAAGAGCTTGCCTACTGCAGTGTAGTACTGCGGCCACGAACCCTCACCCGTATTCGCCTTCATGCTCCATCCTCTGGTCTTTTCGAGTTTTTTTAGAATCCTAGAGGGTTTTCATACACTCTATTATGATATATATTAATATATTATGATATATAATTAACTCTAGATATATATGGAGGGAGGAGAAAAGATATAGAGATAGAGAGTGACATGGGAGGGAGACAGAGGGAGGTGGGAGTGAAAGGGAGAGAGTCGAAGGAAGAGAGAGAGGATGTGAGAGGAGAAGGAGAGAGGGAGGGGGAGAGTGAGGGAGGTAAGAAGAAAGAAATATAGAAAGAAAGGTGAAGAGAGAGGGTGGTGAGAAGAAAGAAATAGAGAGAGAAAGGTGGAGAGAGAGAGGGAGTGATGTAGATGATGATTTCTAATCCTATTTGATTTCTTGCACTAGATGCATTGATTTTTGGTGTATATGTTGATTTCTAATAATATTTGGTTGCTTTCTCTAGATGCATTGATCTTTGTGTAGATGATGTTTTCTAATCCTAATTGATTTCTTGCACTAGATGCATTGATTTTAGCATAGATGTTAATTTCTAATTGATTGCTTGCACTAGATGCATGAATTCTATTGTAGATGTTGATTTCTAGGATTATTTGATTGTTTGCATTAGATGCACTCATTTTAGTGTAGATGTTGTTTTCTAATCCTATTTAATTGCTTGCATTAGATGGATTAGGTGTTGTTAATCTTGAGGCTGTAAATTATTTAAAACATTTTTCAATATTAGATGGAGGGGGGATAGTGGGAAGAACATTTCTTGCATTAGATGCATTTATTTCAGTGTATATGGTGATTCCTAATCCTATTTGATTGCTTGCACTAGATGCATTGATTTTAGTGTAGATGTTGATTTCTAATTATATTTTATTTCTTGAACTAGATGTATTAATTTGAATGTAGATATTGATTTCTAATCCTATTTTACTGCTTACACTAGATGCATTGATTTTAGTGTAGATGTGGATTTCTAATCCTGTTTGATTTCTTGCACTAGATGCATTGATTCCAGTGTAGATGTGGATATCTAATCTCATTTGATTTGTTTCATTAGATGAATTGATTTCAGCGTAGATGTTGTTTTCTAATACTATTTAATTGCTTGCATTAGATGCATTGGATGTTAATCTTGAGGCTATATATTATTAAAAAAAATATTTTTCAAGATATATTTAGTAATACCTAGAGGGACACTATTAAGATTTATTTAGTTGTCAAAATTTGTGATACCTAGAATTAAAATGAAATAGATGTGCAGAATCAATCTTCCTACAAAGTGAAAATTAATCCTTAACAAGATCGCCTCCCTTCTTCATCTCTAACGAATTACTAATAGATAATTACATATATTCAAAACTACTAATAGATAATTGCCTACAACAATGTATTCAAAATATTTATAAGAGGAAAACATATATTTGTAAACATTCAAAACAAGTCAAAATATTCTTGAAAGAGATGTAATAATTATTTTGATGTAAAGATTTTATAGAATATGTTCACTCATTAAAAAAATTAAAAAATACATAATTTCTTGATTTTTCAAAATAGAAGATAGATAAACAAATTATTTCAAGAGTAATATTGACGTAGTAAATTATTAAAACTACTCACCAAAATACATTTAGTAATACCTAGAGTGACACTATTAAGAATTAATTATTTGTGAGAAGTTGTGAT
This sequence comes from Pinus taeda, assembly GCA_000404065.3. Lineage (NCBI taxonomy): Eukaryota > Viridiplantae > Streptophyta > Pinopsida > Pinales > Pinaceae > Pinus > Pinus taeda. The sequence continues at coordinate 7,196 of APFE031533173.1, forward strand.
ACCTAAAATTAAATGAAATAGATTTGTAGTATCAATATTCCTGTAAACTATTGAAAAACTTGTCTCTCTTCTTCATCACCAACTAGTTATTAACAGAAAATTACATACACATATAAAAATATAACATAACAATTGTAAAATTCACAAACACTACAATCCAAATCCAAACATGTAAACACACAAATAACTCAAAACATCCAAAAATAGATGTATAAACCATTCAAGGCAAGCAACACAAAATAAATTAAAGAAGAGAATGATATGGTCATGCCAAGAAAATAAAACATAATGCGAATTTTAAAGTTAATCTCAAACATATATATAATAATGATGATCTAAAAATGTGACATTGTTGCCCTCAATTGGAACCAACTTAGATCCTTCTAACACTGGATCTATCATGTGCTGAGAGGGATCAAATCCCTTTAGGTGCAAACATTTCGTAATTTTCTACACTCCAAAAATAAGGTTTTCACCTCGAGGTATTTGATCCATCTCAAAGCATGATAGAAATTTTATTAGAAAAAATGATCATTGAAACCCCTAAAGAAACTATAAAAAAATAGGAGAAAAATGGATGAAATCACTACCCATACCTACAAGTATGTGGCTACTAGTGAGAACTCATTAAACATGGATAAAAATAGAACTTTGAGGGGGTCAAAATATATAATTTTTCTTGAATTCAAGTCAAGGAATCATGCATAAGGTCATCAAATCATTGCAAGATAAAGACAAAGCCAAAGATAATAAGGCAATTGTGACAATTCAAATTCGGGACAAAATATGAGAAAACCTAAAATTCACATACAATAAAACTTTACATGAAACATATAAGACATCTCTTTCTCCCCCCTTGCCTTATTCTAGAATTTCCTCATATGCCATAATGTCAAAATCCTGATATTTCCTCATTAACCTAACATCTTGCTCCCTATAATACTTCTCCAAAATAATAAAATGAATAGAGTATAGTATATGACAAAAAATACAACAACTTGATCCTCCATTATATATACACTAGGTGAGGAAGAGTAACATAATAAGGAAATAATCACATACAAGTGAAACACCTTCCAAGCATGATCCTCCTTGAGATCAACACCCATTCTCTAAGATGGTGCACTATTTAACAAGGTATAAAGTCCAAAGCTTCCTCTTTGATGCTTTACTATCTAAGTTCCATTAGGCAAGAAAATTCTCCTCTAACTATGTGCCACATGTCCCCAATTTCATTTCATGTATACCAACGTGGTTCACAAAAGCTCCAATTCTCCTCAATATATGTGTGTCTACCAACCTACATAAATTTTTATCTTCAACAAAAGAATTCCTAAGTCATGTTTTGAACCCCCAAGGTATATATCACATGGTCCCAAGCTCTAAGGGTTAATTCCACCCCCCTTACATGTTCATTAATATCATCTAAAGTGTAAGTTGGGGATATACTAGAGAGGTGCACACATTTCAAGTAATGAATTCTTCAATGCCAGATATAGAGGCTCATACTTTTGGTTGCTGGTCTTTCAAAATAGGTATGATATTCTAGCAAGATGGAGGAAGGATATTTTAATTTTGTTGTGGTAATGGATATACAAATTTTAGTTTCATAGCGAACTGATGGGCATTAGGAAAAAAGGAAAAATCTTGTAGAAAAGGATTGTTAACTTATGTGATTACTTGATAAATATTTCAACTTTCTAGGAGATCAGTATGTCTCTTATCCTCTTTGTTGGGTGAATGTTATACTCTTTCCATGACTATCCCCATGGGTTGGGGGGGGGGGGGGGGGTTCATAGAGGGGGCGATAAGCCCCCTATTTGTTGCTTTGGGTGTAGCAGGGGGTGGTAGACCCCTTCTATGGGGCTTGGGGTAATGCCCTTGGGATTTTTTTTTGGACCCTATATTAGGTTGTGGACTTACCTATGGTTTTGTGCATGGTTTTCGCACATGGTTTTGGTCATGATGGTTTTTTGTCCATGGTATTTTGTAGATCCGATTAAGGGAACTACAATTATGTTCTAATTCAGGGTTAATGGACGCTTCAGCATGTATATATATGTATTGTATCATTGAAAGGAATATAATGAAAAATCAATCTGGTAGTCCCGGTTTTGGTATCCAGGGGAAATCTTTGTTTATATTTGTTTTATGTTCTATGCTCTCGCCATTGTTTATTTTTTGTTTTTTTAGAATTCGAATGTAAGTAATTTCTGTATAGGGTTAAAACCTATAATCTTGGTGATGCTTCATGGATATATGGATGGTTCGATTTAAGTGGATGTTTGACCTTGGCTAAATTGTTGGTATGCCAACCTTACTACCGCCCTTGGTGTATTGGTATGATGACCAATGTACTAGTTATCTTTTCTTGGTGCACTAGCTATGTTTGCCAATAGTAGCTAATTATCTCAAATTAGTTGACCCCACCTCCAACATAGTTTTTCTTCACTAAAATCCTCCAATGTAATTGTGTAAATCATTAAATAATAAAAAAGTAAAGAGCTATACCACCAAATAATCATGCTAGAATATAATGGAGATTGCAGTAAAAAAATTCATATAAAAGATAATGCACTTTCCATAATTCATCTACTCTCACCATGCTAATATTTCCTTTCAAGAATCCTTACAACCAAAATAAATTTACAATCAAAGAGGAAAATAAAATGATGACCTACACAAGTACATGTATAAAAAATGTTTGGGATTGGACATAGGGAGTGTTACACTTATAATACATCCTCTCTAATTCTTGCTTCCTTATTATTCTTTCTCAAATGTGATCATTAATATACCACCCTACATCACATCATAATAGGCTACAAAAATTTACAGCACTTTATGCCTTGGAAAGAAGGGTCTTATTTTTTCTATCTTGTGTGTGTAAAAAAATTCCTAGTTATTATTAGTGTATTTATACCATATGAGATGTGCACATGTATACTCACATATTTCTACCCATGCAATGTGTCTTCTACAATCCATCCTATGTTATATTCATGCATGACCCATCTAATGATGATACCATACCACTCAACTACTATTTATTGTTATAGAACACCTCTGTTGAATCCCTTTCACCTTAGCCTAGATGTGGGACCTCCCTAGGAAGTCCAATACTTAGTTGGGTTCCTTAGGCACCCTCAATCCTTTCACTCTAGTCTTTGTTAACCTATTTGACCTACTTTGACCCCTTAGGGATCCATTTGGAGCATTCTCTAAATCCACGTGTCAAGCTAAGGGTGTAAATTATCCCTTTAGTTGAGTCCATGATCATTTTAGATGCCTTAAAGTGGGTAAACAATAATCCAAAACTACATTAGAATTATTATTTATGGATTCTATAAATATAAAACCTATAAATAAAATTTATCTCATGGCACTCACCATACTGCAAATTATTTTTCAAGGATACCATGAATGTCGATGTACAAGTTGTATAATAGACGATTGTTTTGGGAATTAAAACTTGTGATATTTTTATACCAGATCCACAATGTCTAGTTAACATACTTGTTATTATGGTTTAGTACAACTATGGCACCACAATGGTTGATTCTACAATTCCTTATGCCTTGAGATTACATATTTTCCTATTTATACCCTTCAATTCCTCTTTGTAAAACCTCTTGGATAGTCTTAAATTATTATATCTTTAAAAACCTTAATTTGACATAAGTACATATTTGAACTAGTAACTAATTTCTTTCCATCTCACTCAAGTCCCTAGGGCTACTTGCACCTATCATTTCCAATTCCTCTATAGGGAGTTTTTTATTTAACTTGGTCACAACCTTCGAAGTTTGATTGTTACATCCCATGGCATTTTCATTAGCATATTTAAACTCATACTATACAAATTTGAAACCTATATATCTTAAGAAAGTTTATACCAATGTATAAATCCCCTCTTAATATCAATCTCTTGAAATATGTAATTACATTAAAAATTATACATTATTTTTTTAATAGATAAAATTTAATTTTAAATACAATCAAATTATATATCATACCTAATATTTGATTTAAATTTACAATGTAAATATATATATATAGACACACACACACACACACACACACACACACCTACTACTTTGTCACCAAGGAGATTTTAACATACTCCCTACCAATCCTAACCTCTACTAAGGGTAGAAGGAGGCAGTTACTATGATGAATTAACCTCTAAAGTCCATTTATGGAGATAGAGTCTATTTTATTTTTTTTCAAATTCCTAAAAGCTTAAATTAACGACATCGTTGTGTTCATCTTGTCGAGAATTTTACAATGATATAAAATTTTCCTCAAGATGACTATCGAATCAAATGATATGGCCAATTAAAGTTTGGCTTATCAGGCTTCGCCACGTCATCTGACCTGCCACATGGTCCCCATGTGGCTACCCCGGTCAACCACCTCACCACCACATGGAAACACTACTCGCATTGTCAACATGTTCATATTGGTGACACATTATACCTTTCCTGATGAATAATCATATAATGTATGTGAGTTATGTCAATGTGGGCCCCTCCATGGCCATATCTCCCCAGGAATAATATCTTAGTGGGTTCCAATGTAGTTCCCCATTGAAACAACTATGGAAGATATTCTAGGGTTACATAGACCCGTGGTGAAGTCCTCCAATATGTTTTAATGCATGCGGTAGCTAGCTATTCACCACCCTAACTCTAATTCAAATAATTGCATGGGTCACACTCCCTTAGAACTAGGTAGGTGGGCCCCACCAATGCTACCTCACCTAAGGAATAAAATCCTAGCAGTCTTGTGCCTAGCTCCTCGAGCAATTATAGGGGTCAAGGTGTTTGGGTGACGTTAGTGACTTATATCACTGAGGTGACATCACACCCTCCATGTGGCTCCACTCTAAGAGTGCTATGTGTCACTCATCTGCTAACCACTTGGCCCTACCAAAACCCCAAAACAAGGTGAAATGTGTCCTACCTCCTAAGCCACCATGTGGCTCTTAGGCCATGTCACTTGCCACACTAGCCATGGGTCCCACTTGGTCCTCCACCGTGTGGTAAAAACATTATTGTATTATAAATAAACTCGGGGTGTCATCTACCTTGATTCATCAAATGTCAGGAAATGACCCTACTGAGCCACATCATCCCAACGATTTAATATCAATAGGACCATCTTGGTCTCTTTTCAAAATCTTTGGGGTGATTCCTCTAGGGTACATCCTATGATGGGGGATGCTTTATCATATCAAAAATTGAGATTTAACAAGAGGATGCCATACCATCAAACCCATAAGGCCACGTCACTCTAGGAATAAAATATAAAAATATACGAATGGTCCTCCACTTGAAATCTTCAGGTAAATTCTTCTGGGGTTATCAAATGGTGCTAATTGTCTTGCAACATCCAATGACTTTGATCTTCCCCCTCCCACGTGCCCTTTTTCATGGATCCTAGCCATATGACTCGATAGGGGGTCTACCTCTTTAGCCCCTGACAATTGAACTTCAACCCCTACTCGTAGCACATGGACATAACACCTATTCACATGATGCATAAAGCTCAGGTATACTTACTCCTATGGGGCCTATACTTCCATCCCCAACAACACATGTTTTATGTGTATATTTAGGCTCCCTTCACCATCAATGCTTAGTCACGATACTCTACCACATATGACTAATTGCGACTCGAGGACCAAACCCCTTAATCCATTGAGGCTCAACCCTAAATGACCATATACATATTTGGCATTAATGATATCCCTCATGAGCTTAGACTACCTATACATATTTGGCATTAACACTATCCCTCATGAGCTTACAAAGGCTTTGGTCCAACCTACAATTATATATATATAATATATATAATATATATTATAATATATATATATATATTATATATATAATAATATATATATATATATATTATATATAGATATAATATTATATATAATATATAATAAATAAACAATATATATATATATCTATATTATCCTTCTTGAGCTTGATGATGGTAAAATAAGGCCTGATAACCAATATTTAATTGCATAAAATGGAATATGATAGAGATATCTCCATTCATTCATACTTAAGCCCATTGTGCTAAATAAGACGATGTAAGTTGACCTTTCACACAAGCATCATGATCGATCCAAATCCATGGCTATGGTACTTTGCAACAACACCAGACCTATTTAAAAATAGGCTTTGTACAACCCCATAATGTTTCTCATCATTTCCAAGCATAATGCATTATCTCATTTATTAATCATAAGTAAAGAAAGAAACATTCAGTTGCGTACATAGCATAATAATTGAGTCCTTTATAGGCATTGGAAATCATGTAGTTAACCAAGAGTGTATCAATAATTACAAGGATCTCAAAAACCCTCATACCTTGAGAATAATCATACAAATGTCTCAATATATCACACAGGATTACACATTCCTCATGAATGCATAACACAAGAATTATACCAGCACAGTGAATTAATACCAATGTATTCTTTAAGCCCGCACATCATACAAATTCTTTACATTCAAGGTTCAAGGCTTGAGTATATTCTTATCTTAGAAAATGTGCCCAAAAAATGAGATTGGGACTTCAACTTTCCATCCAATCTTAGACACACTACAACCAAGTCTTTCTTATTGTGGTCACTTGGGAACCATATTGTAGAGTTTGAGGATGAGTGGCTAAGGGATTAAACTAATTTTACTAGCTGAATAGGGACTCCAGAGGACCATCCACCTCCACCCATTATCTACTCTTGTAGTCAAATATCACAGGGAACCTGTAAGTCCATCATCTCCACCCTCAAATCAACAAGGGAGTCCAAAAGCTTATACCTCCACCCTCAAATCCGCAAGGGAGTCCAGAAGCTTATACCTCCACCCTCAAATCAACAAGGGAGTCCAGAGGCTTATACCTCCACCCTCAAATTGGGAAGGGAGTCCAATGTTCACTATAAAAACCAAGAAACAAGCAGAGGGGGCTAAATAATTCTCCTTCTAGGAGTCCAAGGAACATGAATCCACCCAACCTGTCAAGGGAATCTTGAGAAAGCCATCTCCATCCTCCAATCTTACAGGGAATCCACATACTATTTTCCTCACCTAAGAGCTAATCCTTCCACATCCCAATGCTCAACCAAATGATGGTTCTACTCTCTACATTCTAGTAGCAACACATAAATTTCTGCCTTTTTTCTCCTTGTGTTTCGATAATAACGTAGAGTGCCCTATCTTTTCTTCCTGTGCTATGGCTTTTCTCTTCCTTTATAAGCATAGTTGTGTCTTATGTAATTGTTTACCGAGACATTTTTCCTTCCTCCGTATTCTCTGTTCTTCTCTAGATGAGAATTTTTTTCCTATGTCCTCTATTCTTTTATGTGTGGTAGAATGATCCTTCCCCTTTTCCTCAGTGCATGAAGTGTGATGATCTTCTTTCCATTACGTAGTTGTAACCATTTTTTGGTATTGTCAGTAGACATTCCTTGTCATCTTCTCCCAACTCGGTTTTGGTAGTTCTAACTTCACGTTCTCATGAGGATGTTGTTGTGTAATATCCTCCCTCCCCATTCCCTGTTTGATGACTTTAGGTTGTCCTCGCTGCCAGCGCAACCCCCCTCCTTACATTTTATCCTCTCTTCCTTGTGAATTTATCCAATGCAGACATGGCTCTTTTGTCCTTCTTTTCTACTCAATTAATTTAGAAAACCATTCCATTTAAGGCACACCAACCAACGTTCCATGGCTATCATGAAACGTCAAGGTTCCTTCAAATCCCAAGCAATTTCCTTCATCGAACTATAGAATCCATATCCCAATTTTCAAGCCTTTTAATTATAATTAAAATATATTAAATATTTACAGTGAATGGGAAGTAGCCTAGGGATATCACATAGAGCTAGGATCGAGTTAGTTGGATTGCCACTATACTCTTGAACCTAATTCAACATCCACAAGCCACACTAAATGGATAAACCAAGTTTTAAACCTAGGCATGACCCCTATATTGGTTGTCAAACACCTTCCATTGTGATACATCCACCATTCAACCTAGCTCGATGGGTTAATATATAATATAAAATTATTAAAAAATTATGGTTGTTCCTAGAGACACTCTACAACTTGTATGGGGAAAATATTATAGTGTTTGCAAAATGATAGTTTAAATAAAATAATAATAAGAATAAACCATAATTTTGACTCCACTAAAAATGTAATAAAAAATAATATCTCTATTCAATTCAATTTATTACATTAAATTTTTGTTTTTATTAAATTTAATTAATATAATTATTAAACAATAATTAAAAATAATAATATCTCTCTTTAAAGAAGGTAATATATATAAATATAAATAATAGTTATAAAAATAATCTATTTTAATTATAAAATTAAAAGAATAATTCATTTTAAAAAATAATATAACGATATAAAAACATAATATCCAATAAATTAAAAATATAAAAAACCTATTTAAAGAAAATATTAAGTACAATCTATGTAACTAAATGTTTGGTTTTAAATAAAATTAGAAATAATTATTTTATAATAAAAAGATGAATTTAAATAAATATAAATAATTTATTAAAAATGAATATAGATTTTAGAAATCAAATTTCTCTCGATAGAAATCACTCGGAAAAAAATTTACAATATTAAATAATTGAGTCCCATCAAATCTTAATAAATCTAGAATTAAAATTAATTTATACTAGTTTAAATTTAAAGCATAACAATAAAACCTGGATGCGGGTGCCACCTTGACAGATGGAGGCCATGTGCCTTTCACAAGGAGAGCTCAGCGAGAAGGCGACTTGGAGCTGTGCAATGAAGTGCATTAAAGCTGCATTGAATGGCATTCAATGCCAATTACACCGATCGTCGTCCCAAGGAATTTACAAAGGGTTAGGAAAAATGTACAGGCGCGGAATGTTGGCGAAGAATTGCCTGTCGGAACAGGCGCGGAGTAGCTACCCAATTCTGCAAGAGAATGGCTGTCTGGTGAGGAAGAAGGAGGGTGCTGGAGTGGGCAGGCCTCTGCGCAAACCCAGGCTCAGTGCAGGGAAGAAGAACTATTCCAGGCATCGAGGGAAGATTGAGGCAGGGGTTAACCAGTTGAACCGCGCCTTCCTGACATTGTATATTACAGCAGTAAGACAATCTCAATTCCGCAAGGCAAAGGTGAATAAGGAAGAGCCTGAGGTTACGGGTCAACCGTTGAAAGCTAAGGAACATCATAGGCTTGAGATGGCTCCTCGGCAACGTGCCACGTCTCGACGAGGGCGGAATTACGGACAGAGGGGGCATTCTGGAGGCAGAGGAGCTCATAGCCCGTGGCGTGTCTCCCCGCTTGCTTATGCCTCGCCAGGCTCTCCTGGGTCTGAGGATTCTGGGAATGACATCAGTAACACGGTGCAGACAGTCAAGTTTAAATACCATCGTCGAACCCACAGGCCCGTTGTCTCAGCGCTGATCACAGTTGTTTTTGCTGAAGAAGATGATGAGGAAGAAAGCAGGAGGGAGGTATCCGAGGAACAAGAGCCCAGTTCGAATAACTCATCTCAAAGCAGAGGTAAGGACGACAACTCATACCTCCCCTCCTCTCAGAGCAGGCTCGAAGAGGAGAGTACTGGTGTTCAATCAGCAGAGCAAGACGAGGTTCTCCAAGAAATTGGCAGCATAATGGACATGGATATTACAAATTTGGCTTAGCAATCGGTGGCGCAGCCCCAGGCAACGGAAACTCCAAGGAAGGGCAAGGAGCCAGACCGTGTCTTTGGCTACAGACTCTACCCAAAGCTCCTGCCAGGAATACATCGGATTTAGGACATACCGGAAGGCATGGAGGTGATTTGCGAGCCCGATCCAGAACGGGAAGCAGCAGAATGGGAGGTTGAGCATCGAGCTGTAGAGGACAAGGCGGAAAGCTCCAAACACGCAACTGACATTCAAGGCAAGGCAGGTAAGGTCTAAGACTCAGGATTGGGGATTTTGCCGATGTTTTTGATATGTTTTCGCTTCAAATTCTCTGTTCGGGAGCAGCGCCCTGTGTTCATCAACCATGACGATGTTGTATCCGGCCAGCTACCTCTCTAGACACGCAGGCACCTATGCTCTGCTCTTTTTTTATTATGCTTCTGTTTTGGCAAATTTCCAAGCTGTAATGTACAAATCTCTAGACTGGAAATTCTTTTTTGGGGATAGCTATCATGTAATTGTCTGTTACTGTCTGGAACAGTTTAAATCTTGCTATCAGGTCCTTCCTTCTAAGCAGGACAGATTTTGTATGGAAAAACTTGACAGAGAGCTGTTTTATCACTCTCAGAGGCTTAGCCCTCTTGTACATATTTTTTCTATTTTCTTAATATAAGTAGTTTAGCATTTGCCCCAAAAAAAAAAAAAAAGGCATAACAATAAACATATTACAATATACTAGCTTTAAAAAAATAAAAAAAAATCCAATATTACTAATCTAACCCATTTAAATATAATTAATTTTTCCTAACCAACCTACATCCATGATTTGTATTACATATTGATTCCCAATACATTTATATGCAGCACATATTTTGAAGATAAAAAGAAACATGCATAAGAGATGATGTTACCAATATACAAAATAACTTTGATAATTTAATGCATACAAGAAATAATTTTATGTATCTTAGTTAAATGTAACAAGGAAGAGCTTTCAATCATTGGACGGAACAAATTAGCTCTGGTTGGCTGAACAAAATTCAAATAGATGGAAAGGAATTGAATTCAAAGAAATTGAAACTTACTATGGTCTGGTTAAGTAACGTTAACTTGTTCTCTCAACATATTATTATTCAATGAATTAGACTATCTAACTAGGTTTATATGTATGTTTGATTTTTAACTAGCATTTGCACCTTATGTTGCAAAGGAAACGCCGTAAGGCATATAGTGGTAAGGAATAGAGTGGGGAAGAATAACGATATGTGAATGGGAATTGTTGAAAGCAAGGGTGGACAATAATGTGTATTCTGAAAATGGATATTTTGTTATGGTCAACCTAATGCATTCATTAATTAGATGACAACGAAAAAGTTTCGGGCCCAGGCTGAACCAACAAAAATCTTTTCTACAAGACTGAAATTGCCTAAATGATTCCTCAATCAATGGAAATAACCGTTTCCCTCCTCTAAAACCTAAAATACATTGTAGGAGACCGATTTTTCAAGTAACTTAATATAACTAGCAATTGCCCCAAAAAGTGCAAAGAGAGGTCGATTACAGACAAGTTTTTTTATGTATAAAGTGTTGAGAATGGAGGATCTCGGATTAGACTTTAGTTGGACTCCATTGGTTTGGGAGATGTATCATGTGTTACCATTTGTGCATATTATGGGCATAAAGTTTGTTATGATGATGGAGATTATTTTCACCCAGTTGTGGGTTGGCAACAACTTTTGTGAATGCCTTGGGTAAGATTCCATCTTCTGGATAATGGAAATTCCAGTGTCCATTTAGTCTATACTAGAGTACAGTGATTGTTGGCAAAGTTAAAAAAACTGGCATCAATGTATAGAGCCAACGTAACTCGTAGTCATCAGTTTTTATCCATACAGGTCTATGATTATAGGTACCAGCCATTTGAGCAGGCAGCCAGTGTATTTGCTAAATAGGGATCATGTTATCCTCGTGGAGTTATTGGTTGTGCTTAGAAAATATAAAGTAGGATTGAGCATCGACTATCTGGCTGGATGGAATTTTTGATAAGTGTCGGCCAATTTTATCTATTATGTAATCATCCAAAACATAGAGGCTAACCCAAGTGGATGCTTCAATGGAAATTGTGTGGCCCTTGCATTATCTAGGTCCTATAGAAGCAAGTAACAAAAATAGCATCAAGTACAATCCATCTCTAAACCGAAAAAACATCAACAAACACGGTCCAGATGACCGTTAGCATAAAAAAAAAAAATCATGTAACAAAAAATACCTACATATAATCAAAATCATTGTCTATATTAGGATCTCCATCATCACTATCACCCTCTAAGCATTAAAATAAGATAGAAAAAAAAAGTAGCATCTCAAGTGCTGATTTTGTTTCAGTGATGGGTACATTTTTAGTAGGGTTCTGAGAGAAGAGTTCATCAACCAATGTCACTAACATTAAGGTACATAGAGAGGTTAGTGTTCTTGATTAATTACTAATTCATACCATCATACATAACAAAATCCAATGGAAATGTGGCAATCCCCACAATCTTGAAATCTTGAAAAAGGTTGTCAAGTCTACTAAATTTTGAGCGAGATATAAAATTTTACTTTCTCCATATGAAATTCAATGAGGTCAGACCTACTCTCAAACATCCAAAGTCATTTCATGGTAATGTTATGAATTGCATAAGCAATACTAAAGCCATAGGCTTGAATATTAGGCTACCCCACTCAAAAATTCTTGTTTTTTTCTAAAAAATAATTACGTTTGGAACATCTTTAATCAAATTGTGCAGAATTGGCCAGTTTGGTATCTAACCAGCCAGTGCAATACTAAGCTGGCCATTTCCGGTTCCAGACCTCGAACCAGACCTGTTTGGGTGTCAAAAAGATCGAACTGGCTGATTTCACCAGTTCCGGTCTGGTTCCAATAACACTGGTTCTATGTTATTCAAGATTTTTGAGCAATACCCTGTAGTTATCATGCATGCATATTTATGATAACTACTATACTTTTTCTTACCTTTGTCATTTCCCTGATTTAAAGGCTGCTCTGAGTTACTAATAGAGACAGTTCTAAAAGATAAGGCTTCGAGAACCTTTCTTTAGTTGGTGGAGGTTTAGTACATTTTCTTCTGAAGCTTTGGCCTCAAACTCGAGAGCTACATTTTCTTTCTGCTTGTCTTGAGAGTTGTTTCTTTCTTGCCTGATTTCTTGTGATTTAGAGTTTTCTCTAGAGTATTCTTCTTTGATGAGAATGTAGTGTTCTTTTGTGCTCCTTCCAACCATGTAGATCTGTGGTGGTTTTTTCTAGTAGAATTTTTCTCGGAGACTTTTGGGCAATTTTTGGCTAGATGGCCTGTCTCAAAGCATGATCGACATCTAAAGAACACACTTTCATAATCGAGTTTCTGGTTCCACACATAGTCTGTACTTTTGGTTGAAACATATTTATGTTAAACGATTGTCATGGGAATCCCACTATATAATGGATTGCAAATGTACATATCATTTGGTTTATAATCCTTCCATGATGTTAATATTCTTATCTATGAAGTAAATGATATAAAAATATGTATTTATTTTAATATTTATAAATAAAATGATTTTCATTTAATATTCAGCTGTAACTTTCAATCTAATAAATTGGCCAAATGAATTTATTTGGTTGAAAAGAGTAATGTATAATTGTTTTTTGAGATTTTGTTGATGACTTGGAAAATAAAGTAATGTGTTATTGCTTTTGACATTCTCATCAGGGTTCTTAATGATGTGTAAAATAATTAAGTAATACAAACCCCGAATAACTTTTAAATATTAACGATGTTAAATCTTATGACAGGCTAGTATCATTCCTGATAGCTTTCTGTCTGTTTCTTTTTTAAAGATATATAAAATGAATAAAATTTGTTGTTGCAAAGAAATATACAATGTGTTCATGGAGAACCCTGAAATGGATCGTTTCCATATTTCAAAATGGATCCTTTCCATATCTCAAAGAAAAAGCTGAGGTAAAACATTCTGTGTTAATTGAAGACTAGAAGGCAAATACTCACTTGTAGCTAGTTTGTAATTGCAATGGACACTTTCTACTATAGTCAATAATAGGTAAACCATCTGGTCTTGTTAATATGTAATCTAATCATAATGTTTCCTTCGACATCAGTTGTGAGCATTATTCTTGGCCATAAAGATTATCACACGAGTTAGTTTCAACATTATGATTAGAAAACAAAAATACTGGGTTTGTCACATAAAAACAATACAACTCAAATATTTTATCTGCCAAAAGTTAATAGATAACCCGCATATTGGATAAATTCTAGAACATGTGTGGGTCTGCAGGAGTTCTTGACAATGGCAACATCAAGGGCAGACTCTGCCTACAGTTAATAGATAACCAGCATATTGGAAAAATTCTAGAACATGTGTGGGTCTGCAGGAGTTCTTGAAAATGGCAACATCAAGAGCAGAGTTGTTAACTATCTCCATTTGAGTTGTTATACAGAGAGATAAAGGATAAAATTTAAAAATCAGGTCCACAACATAAGATTGTGACATAAGGGACTTACATGATTCTTCAACAATAAAATTTATTGATTATCATGTAAGTGAAATAAAAGTACATTGCATTGAATTCCTTTAATTTAAGGAGCTCCCTATGTGCTTGTAGTTTCTAGACACAGTTGGCATTCGGCCAGACATCTAATGACTATCAATGCTTTAAGTCTCTAAGGATTGAAGAGCTCTATTGTTGATACTTAGTTCATCTATTTGATGTATGGTGCAATATGGCTTTTGGAACTTAGATTCTGTGGTCAAGTTCGGCCCCGTGGAAGTTTTATAGATTTTTCAATAATTGAGGCTTCAATTAGGTTTGTGGAGGCATCTTCAGCCGTTGCAGTAGGAAATCAGGGATCATAATTGACAGAGATTGCAGGGAACATATCATAATCACATGCTGATTTACTTGAAGACTGAAACTCTTTGTGATTGAGCTTCTAGTTCCTAGTATCCAAGTACAGTGTACATAGGCAGTGGGTTTAGCAAGTGATAACAAGAGAGATTAACAGCTTCCTTGGTGAGTCAAGTCTGAAACAATAGTATGTTCTGTTTTCCTAGGTGATTCATCAAGGAGCAAGCTCTGTTTTCCTAGGTGATTCATCAGGTAGCAAGTCTGAAACAACACTGTAATCTGTTTTCCTAGGTGACTCATCAGGTAGCAAGCTTACAAGGAGAGACCATAAATAAGGAGAGAAAAAAAGAGCTTTGATGGAGGAGAATTGTACAAGACCTTAACATTCATGCTAATGCCTTCACAGTGTTCATGATGGTTGACATTTCAAGAGAAGTTAGATATTGCACATATGACCATGTTTAACTTTCAGACATTATCACATTGTAAGTAAATCGTGCAATAATCAGACCGTGTTTATATTTTTCCTGCTAGACGAAGGGCTTACTATCAGTGAGTGATAGGAGATAGATGCTTCACCGTAGGAAACCAGAGCAATACTGACCATTTTCACTCTTAGAGAAATGAATGGCCCAGAGGTTAAAAAGTCCAATGGAAACAAAAGATCCTCATGTTGAATCTGGAGGAAATTCAAGAGTAAATAAGAGGGCTATGGAGAACGTTAGATACTCAGCTACAATAACTGTAAAAATCAATCGAATTTAATAGGAACCACACTGTAAATGAAATGTAGGTAAATAGAGGCACGTAATAGTTGGTGTGCAGAATATCAAGCTTAAACTGGAATTGTATTTCAAAATCTGAGAAAAAAAAATAAGGGGAACTGGAATAAGGTAGTGACCTGAATAAAAAGCTCAATACTAATATGTACAATGAGCTGCAGCGACTGAGCTCCACCAATGTATGGATAGTGCCATTGTTGGGCAACTGCAATGGGGCTTGATCATTCCGAAGATGGGGAGTCAAGGAGAACGAAACGCAAAGGAGCAGCCCCTCTATTGATTTCATCCCACTCTCTTGTATGTGTTTCTTCATAAGATATTACATACTTAATTCCATAGAGATGATTAGTAGAATTTATTAGTCAAATTGCCACATGGAAGAAGGTTCCCTTCCCACAAACAAAGAAAATATCATATAGCAATGGTGTCTTAGATTATTGTTACTGTGTGAGCGCATTCCAGTCCATGTAATAGTAATAATAGATATATCAATGGTTGGGCCCAAATTAGCCCCATGGAGACACCTGTTGCCATTGCAATAGGAAATTGGGGATCTCTCTTGATCGCCCTATTATAATATGTTGGTTCCTGGTTCTAGTATCCAAATAAGTACAATTTACATAGGCATTGGGTTCATCAAATGATAACAAGAGACACCAATAATTTACTAGGTGATTCAAATGTGAAACAATATTGTGTTGTCTTACAATATTGTGTTGTGTTGCGGGGTGCTTCATTATATTGTAAACTTATAGAATTGCTGCAAGCCATATGTCAGGACAGAGAAGAATAGGTTTGATGGATGAAAATTTCCCAAGAATTTTAACATTCATACTAATGCGTTAATAGTGATAATGGCAGTTTCTGTTTCAAGGGAAGTTAGATAGTGCACATATTGGTATAAGATATTACCACACTGTAAGCATGATTATGCAACCATCATAGATATACTCATTACTGTACAATGGGCCTAATGTCAGTTAGGAGCAGAGACAGATGCTTCACAATACATTATTCCTCCATAGCAGAGCCAAAGCAGTGTGGACCAATTTCATTCTCAGAGGACTGACTTACGTAGGAACATGCGATTGAGAAGTGCCATGGAAACCAGCCCTTTGTCTACTCACAGAGGGAGAAAACAAAGGATACCTTTTGTTCTCGATGGAGGAATCTCAAGAGGCCTGTGGGTGGTTGATACTTACCTTTAGATCTTCCCAAATTTTGGTATAAGGAACTCGTTAAGGATGGAGGGTGGATAAAACTTCACTAATCCCAATAATTTGGACTTTAAAATGAAAAGGTGGAATGAATAAAAATAGCAGAGGAATGGATTTTCTCTGACTCATGACAAATTGGAATGACTCATGACAAATTGGAATGTATGCACTCACCATCGCTCTGAATTCACGTTGCCGAATTGCCATGTCCCTGTGCGATGACTCGAATTCACGTTGCCGAATTTCCATGTCCCTGTGCGATGACTCCTTGAAAATATTAGATTGGTCGATGGACGGGCTAACATTTCGAGGCATGTTGGATATCACCGAGACTTGGAACATCAAACCTACACAGTGAACTCTATTTTCCATTCTAGATTCACGCAACCACTACTAAGCAAAGCAGTCTGTCTACACAAACACGTAGTCTCACAGATCCAAACTTGGGCGGGCAGCCACTGGAAACGATACACGATGGTCAAAGCTTCAGAAGCCCAAAATGCTATCAACAAACTGGCATTACCGCCTGCACAATCGCCTGCTCAGAGCTAGCACTCCGATGACAGTTCCAAACCCAATTGCAACACCCATTCCCATTCCATCTTTTCACGATTCCCACCAATGCATTGTCTGCTCACCGTCCTCATCCTCTCCTGCACCGGAATAAGAAGTATGATCGCTGCAGTTTCGCTGAATTTGATGCCCACAAAGCTTCAAATTCCCCAGAATGAAGACGCTTTAACACAGTGCGTGGATGAACTATTCGACGCGGTGCCAAATGAAACGCCTAAACCGTTTGGGCAACCCTTTTAATCAACGGTCAAAATTGTTGCAATCGTCTAACACATAATCATGTGGCTTACAAGATGACAGGTAAGCAGAGAGGAGAGTTGATTTCAGAAGGAAACGCCTTACAGCGTAACAAGTACACTCAAGTACACTGTAGCTATTTCGACTTGTGTTTTTTTCCATATATTTAATGGTCGACTGAAAGACAATAATCGATGACCTCCTTCAGAAATCAATTATGATCTGTTCATGAATGCATCTCTTGTGACAGTAATGACTTTTTATAATGTATTTACATAGGCCGAAGGCCTGTATAAACAGGGCAGCGAAAGTCGGTCCTTTGTTGTTCGAGATCCCCAGACATTTGACCGCTAATATTGAAATTCGTGGGTAGGGGGGTATTGATGTCTCTTTCTTGTTATATTTTGATAAGAAAATGGCTTAAATTTCCCCGTGAAATTCTATGCAAGACGAAACTGCAACCTCTGTATTTTGAAACTGTAACTTTGGATGATAATGGAAGCTTTGAATAGAATCACGTTTCCACCAATGAATTAACTATCTCAACAAATTTCAATTCTTCAAATTCTGAAACCTCTGCGATAGGAGTAATCCGAGATGAGTACCCCTAATTTTTATGGAGTACCACTGATATTTATGGAGCAATTGTAGGTTAACTGCAAAGAAATTGTAGGTTAACTGCAACACCTCTGGGAATCCATCAATTTGGACTAACTGCCACTTTGAGAATATGGGACTAGTGACCTAAGATAATAATAAGGCTTTGGAAATTTACTACTTCACTTAATAATAAGAGTTAGGAAATTTATTAATACATGTGGGTTTTGGTAGCTTTTAGCCCAGATTTGGGTTTGCAATACTGGGTTTTGGTAGGTTTGGTTTAGATTTGGGATTAGAATGCATGTGGGTTTTCGTAGCCTTGGTCCAGATTTGATTTTCTTTAAAGAGAATTTTGGTATTATAGCAAACTTCAATATGGTATAAATATAAGTTTAATGTTATAGTAAATTTCAACATGGTGTCAAAACCTTGGGCCAGATTGAATTCTCTTTAAAAAAAATAAAAATTGATATAATAGCAAACCTCAACTGCCAAGGCCCAGATTGGATTCGCTTCCAAAGAGAATTTGGAAATAATGCCAAACCTCAACAGCCATACGAATACTACTTGTGGATACTGCCCAGCCTTGTCATTTTCCATGATCTTCTCCCACTTTGCCATTTGCCACGCATTCAGAGAACGTTCAAACTATATGTGCAGAGACAATATCTTTGATTTATTCCAAATGCTTAGGCTCATGGAAGTGTCAATGGGCAAAAAAAGGGAATGGCAGCTTTGACAGGGTTGGGGGCGGAAGGGGCAGATATAGCTTGAATAGGAATACAATGTGTTCTCCATCCGCTCCCTTCAAATCTGATGTAGGCACCTTCGGTTTGCAAAACACTCAGTTGCTGAGGTCTATACAAGGGAAATTCACAAATTGATTTAGAGCATCTGTTCTCTGACTCACAGAGTGTGACAATAAAGCTCTCCAAGATCTGGAAAGAGGGTTAACAAATCGCAGTAAAATACATTGTCCATCAGAACATTATAAAGGAGGAATCAAGATGGAATTTACGCCTAATTCAAGCGGATCAGAAATTCATCAAAATATTCTTGGTTACTCAGACCTATACAAGGGCAGACTATAAATTTATGTAGTCACTATTTTGTCTCACAAATCAATGCAAGTAAAGTTTCCCAATATCTGAAAAGATGGTGAACAAATCAGATAAAATGCATGGTCCATCGCAAACAAATGTCAGAGAAAATGCATTGTCCATCCACATTATAAAGGAAGAATCAAGAGAGATCTGACACCTAATTCTAGCAGATCATGCTTTCCAAGATCTGGAAAGGGATTTAACAAATCACAGAAAAATACATTGTCCATCAGAACATTATAGAGGAATCAAGATGGATTTTACACCTATTTTTAGCAGATCAGAAGTTCATCAAAATATTCTTGGTTACTCAGGTCCATACAAGGGAAAACTATAAATTTTTGTAGTCACTGTTTTGTCTCGCAGAGCAATGAAAGTAAAGTTTCCAATATCTGAAAAGAGGGTCAACAAATCACATGGAAAAGACATTTTCCATCACAATATTATAAAGGAAGAATCAAGAGAGATCTGACACCTAATTATAGCAGATCACAAATTCATGAAAAATAGTTTATGTCTACATTGTTTTATGTCTCACATAACAGTGAAAGTAAAGTTTCCCCACATCTGAAAAGCGGGTTAACAAGTCGCAGAGAAAAATATATTGTCCATCACAACATTATAAAGGAAGAATCGAGAGAGATCTGACACCTAATTCTAAAGGAAGAGTCGACAGAGATCTGACACCTGATTCCAGCAGAGAATGAATTCATGAAAAATAGTTTACTGCATCATAAATACAATGCCTTTATTTAGTAGCTCCTTTTCTAATCCCTATTGTGGCACACAGACCCAAACAATGGGATTGCCCTTGAATACTAGATCTCCTCCGAACACACTTTTTATCTCACCCTTAGATTGATGCAGGCTCCGCTCTTATACACAACGATTACCTTCAGTTATGCACTGAAAATATGAACAGAAATGCATCTAAACACCTAGATCTCTGCTAGTTGGAGTGACAACTGTAACACCAGATCTGCCACATTTTTGGATGATGGAAAACCATAATGCAGGGCATATTTGGATGCGAACTTCATGATCTTGCTGGCATTTCTCTTCACATCACTTGCCCCCAAAATCCATTCCTTATCCTCGCCATGAATAAACCCAACAAGTCCCGTGAATCTCTCAATAGACGTGAACGGGTGTCAGGCTTCACAGCCCCTGCATCAAAATCAGAGTGCAGATTCTTATAAACATTATGAACAGATTGCTGCCCTCGCCTAAATGAACCAACTGGAGCGAATCTGCGACGGAGAGGGACTGGAAACCTGGATCTTCGAAGGCGAGCTCGTCCGTGCCTTTCCAAATGGATGAAAGATTCAAGAGAGGCTGCACCGAGAATAAGCCCAAAGATTCGTTTCTTCCAGCGAGGGGTTTCAGAGCCAGAGGATGCGACTCTTTAACACATAGTGCGCGGATGAACTATTCGACGCAGTGCCAAATGAAACGCCCAAACCGTTTGGGAAACCCTTTTAATCAACGACCGAAATTGTTTCAATCGTCTAACACATAATCGTGTGGTTTACAAGATGACAGGTAAGCAGAGAGGAGAGTTGATTTCAGAGGGAAACGCCTTACGACGTAATTCTAATGTATGTGTGATTTTTAGTTATTGTTGGTTTATATGTATGTATGATTTTTATGGGTAGAGTTATTGGGTGTATGTGAAAATGATTTTGTTTTTATTATTTAGGAGTTTGTTGAAGTTTAGTTAGTTAAGAGATTTTTTCCAACTAAATAGTTTACAAATTTGGTGTTTGGTCTAGATATTTTTCAATGAGAGGTTGGGTTCAAGATAATTCTATTATCTTGGGATTAAATTTCTTGTTACGTAGATAAGTGTCTCTTTTTGAAAATGGTCAGGCTAACCTTCGTCTACCCTTTTGTCTTTGCGCTGACATCTGTCCTGTGTTCTGACCATGAAATTTGTCCCCTTCAGGTGCGTATTTCTTCTAGGATATATCTCGTGGAAGGTTGAAAGGAAAACATTGTAGTCTGTAATTGCTCCATTGTAGAAGGTTTTATTCGATCTATCCACGTTGGTTGATACCTGTTTCTTCCATTGGAAGCAACCCTTTTGCAGTTTAGTACATATGTGTTGCATCACTCTGTGTGGCTATAGTTTGAAGGAGTTTCCGAATTTCTTATGGAATTTAACAAATATTTAACATCTCTATCTATTTAGGTGCAACAATTTGAATATTGCCAATTTATTTGGGTAATTTAACAAATCTCAAACATGTTGATATGGCTAGGTGCAAGATTTTGAAGAGTTTGGCGGATTCTTTGGGGAATTTGACAAATATCAAATATGTCTATCTAGCTAGGTACAAGAGTTTAGAGAGTTTGTAGGCTTCTTTGGGGAATTTAACAAATCTCCAACATATTTCTTTGGGTAATCTAACAAGCCACCTATACATCGATAAAAAATTCTATGAAATTTTGAAAATGCTTCCAAACTACTTTGGTAATTTCATAGATCTGGTAAGCATTGATCTCTATTTCTGCAAAAGTTTGGAGATACTTCCAAATTCCTTTGGGGATATATTGCAATTTGAACACCTGCATTTGAATGGTTGCTCCAGTTTGACCATCTCCAGTGAAACAATTGGAAATACAACCAAGCTTAAATGCTTGGATCTCTCAGGTTGTCTCTAAATGCAATTATTGCCTCATAAAATTGGTCGTCTACTATCCTTGGAAAGGTTAATTTTACTAGGTACAGATTTAAAAGAGTTGCCTCATGATCTTGTATCCCTAAGTAATTTGGAAGTCCTCATATTAGGAATCGCTTTGTTAAAAGTCTTGCTGTCTTATTTGGGATTCCTCACAAATTTAAAGAAATTGTGGCTTCGTGATTACAAAAAATTGCAACACCTATCGGATCTAGTTGAACGGTGAAGAGAGTTGACAAAGTTGAAGATATGGAATTGTGAAATCCAATGCTTATCAAAAACTTTGATGAGGATAAACATTCTGAAATTACTACGAGTATATGAGTGTCCTTTACTTGCACTGCCATTTAAAATCCTATGATTATTAGATTCGAGTTGTGTATTGTTTCATCTCCAGAAGTTAGAGTTGTATCGCACATGAGTATCAGAGGGTTCCTTTCCTCAAGGTGTTTGCCCGAACCTTGAGGATATAGTATTGTGCATTGTGAAAATATGGTGGAGGTTCGTGCAGTGCCAACAACACTAGAAAATCTCGAGCTAGCGTGTTGTGGGGCATTGAGGAAAATAATAAGGGTTCATGACATTGGAAAACTAAAAATGGTGGAGATTAATGATTGTACGCACCTTGTCCATTAATTAGGGAGCGGAATGTAGGATCCTGTAAATCATCTCTACGTGATTTATCTTATGGTGGCCTTGAGGAGTGTGATTAGACATCTCTGCCACTCTTCTTAGGGTTGATGAGGGTATTATAGACCAGGTTGTGGCTATTGAGATTCAAATTCCCCCTCAACTGTCTAGTCTGATGCCCCTCCCGTCTTCTGAGCTTCCTGGTATTCGTAGCCATGCCCATGTTCTATTTGATATCCTTGTTAGTAATGGACATGTGTTGCTTGATACTATTAGGACTATCAAGTCTACTCCATCCCTTAATAGAGAATTGGATTATGTTATTGATTCGATAAAAGAATTGGTGCCTCTCATCATAAAGAGGTTCTTTTTCGATCTGATAAATAATCCTGGGGATCTGCCCTCTTTCAAGAATGTTACCATGAGAAAGAAGAGACATCCCAGATTCAAAAAAATCACTGATTGCAGTCATTTGGAGCTCTCTTTAGACATGGGAGGAATGCCACTCCTAGAACCCATTTTTTCAATCGACAAGGCATATACTGTGGGGAAAATTTTGATTTCGGATATAGATGGCTCCTAGGTCCTTAGAGGGGATAAACTCGTTGTTGGTGTGCTTCGATGATTATAATTTCCCTAAATATTTGGGGTTTGGGAATTGAGCCTAAAATTAGTTCTCTTAGGGGTATTTGTCATATGTATAAGCTGTCAATGATTCTTCTACACGAAACCATGGTGGACATTGATAAAGCATGGGAGGCTATGTTAAAGATCTGCCTTGAGTGGCATGTTTGTGCTACAAATGTTATTGGTTTTTCTAGAGGCTTGGGGGGGTTGTGGAACCCCAAGCATTTTGTGTTGAAGGCCTTCCGTTCCTATGCACGTATCCTCTTAACAGGCTACATGTTAGGTTCATGCAATAGAATTCACAATTTATCAACTCTTATGCTCCATAAAAAGGGCACATGATTTATTGGAGTAGGTTCATGAGCTCGGGAATCTTGAATCTAAGTTCTTTGATTGTGGTGGGGGATCTGAATTTTTCCTTGGGAGAAGTAGAAATTTAGGGGAATCATCAACGTTGGTCGATGTTGTGCCAATTCCATTGGCACCTACATGGAAGAATGGGAGGGTCGACGTGAAGGGCGTTTATAAACGTTTAGACAAGTTCTTGATTGGTTAGATTCTATTCAATAATTTATCAAAGGTGGAATCCAACATTATTCCTCTATTTATATATGACCATATGCCGATTATGCTTGATTGGAAAGGTGTGGAGGATAAGAGGGCTTATCCTTTTAAATTCAATCTTAGGTGGTTGCAGATGGCCGATTTCGATGCCCTCGTTCACAAAGTTTGGAGTTGTCCTTGCCTTAATCTTTCTCGTTCGACAATGGAGATTATGAATTATAGACTTAAAATATTGAAAATAGAAGTTTGCATTGGGATACAAAAAAAAAAAAAAAAAAGGAAGGAATTGAACATGTTAAAGGAGATCAAAACAAGTTGAAGTTGTTGAATGATATAAATGATCCTCTTTATTTTTCGGTTCATATAGAGATAATATAATTGAGTTGGAGAGTCGTAGAAGTGAAATTTTGAAATCACAAGAGGAAGATATTAGAATGAAGAGCACGACCACATGGATAAAAGCAAGTGATACTAATTCAAAATATTTCCATGGACAATTCAACATCTGGAAGTAGCATAATCATATTTGGAAAATTTGGGATGAATAAAGTATTAGATACAAAATCCAAGAGACTTTGGAACAAGCATTAGTTTCACATTTTAAAAATCAACAAAGTTTCATAGATATGAGGACCATGCAGTTTTCATTGATTTGATCTTGAATAGGATATCTCAAGAGGATAACCAGGTTGAGTCATCCAATCACAGTTGAAGAACTCTTGGAGACACTACAAGAGTGTGCAAAAGAGAGAAGCCCGAACTTGGATTGCTAGGGAGTAGAACTATTCATATTTTTTAAGGATTTGATGCTTCGAGATCTACTATAGGTGGTCGAGGAATTCAGGCATAGGGGATATCTTACGAGGTCAATCAAAGCCACGTTTATTGTACTGATTCCTAAGAAGAAGAACCCAAAGATATTCGCTATTATAGGCTTATATCCCTTTGTAATTCAGTTTATGATATCTAAACTGGTAGCCATAAGAGTTAAACCAATTTTATCTAATATTATAACTCAAGAACAATTTGGATTTATGGAAGGAGGAAAAATTCAAGACACCATTGGAATAGCACAGGAGATGATCCATACTATTAAATCAGGAGATCATAAATCATGTCTTCTTAAGGTGGATTTGGTCAAATCCTATGATTGCATTGATTGAGAATTTTTGTTTTTAATACTGATCAAATTGGGTATGAGCGTTCAGATTTCTAATGGATTATGGGATGTATTAAGACAAAAATTTTGTTGTGATTATCAATGTTCTACCTTTGAAGTTTTTCTTGACCTATAAGGGGTTGAGACAGGGATGTGTGTTGTCACTAATGCTATTCGTATTGGTTATAGATGCTTTGAGCAGGAAGTTAAAGGATTCGCAGGATAAAGACCTCATCAGAGGGATCAAAGTATCCAAACATACACAGGTAACACATATTATGTTCGTGGATGATATTTTATTTGGAGGAAAAATTTCTATTGATGAGTGGACCACCTTTCATAATAGCATCAAGTTATTTGGAGATGTCCTCAGACTGTCGATGAATGAAATGAAGTCAAAATTAATACATAATGGTAAAGATGAAGTAATTCTAGAGGAAATAAGGCAGCTTTTTGGGATTTATTCCACTCATCTTGATGATGGTTTCTTTTTTTAGGATTCATTATGAAGCCGTGTGGATACAAAATCATGGATTTGGATTGGTTAATTGACAAGTTTAAATACAAATTAGATTGCTGGAAACATAAATGGATGACACTGGGGAGGAGAGTGGTTATGCTTAAATTTGTTTTACATAATTTATCAGTATACTAGATGCATCTTTTTCTATTGCCTAAGGAAATCATCAAAAAGACTAAATCAATTATGGGACATTTCTTATGGATAGGGGTCCATAATGTAGAGAAACCATGCAAGATTCATTTTTTAAGATGGTCGCTAATAGAAAGACCGATTGAGGTTGGAGGTTGGGGGATTATTGATCCTGGTACTTTCAATAAGGCACTCATCATTGAAAACATGTGGATGGTAGCTGTGGGAGAAGCTATTTGGGTTGATCTTATCAAGGAAAAATATATCTATGGAAAATACTTTTTGACTTGGATATCTAATGGGGCAAGAAAGAAAACTTAGAGAACATATATTTGGAGAAGCATGTCTACAAATCCAAATGGGAAATGTGCGATGGTCGATGGGTGATGGAGCTAGGATCAAAGTGGGTTTAGATGCTCTTATGGGCATGGTTGGGAATCAAACACTACCAGTTAGTATTCTCAATCACATCCATAACAAAGAGATTGATCATCTTAATCAGATTATTCATTATAGGCCTAGTAATTTGGATCTTCAAGAGTGGTATAAGGTAGAGGAATTGGAGTTGCCTTTAGAATTCCGTGGTGGGTGAACTATATTTCTACTCTTAGAAATGATGAGATCACACTAAACAATAATGAGGATCGGATGGGTTGGGCAGGAACACTTAAGAAAGGAATTCTGATGGTAAAATACATATATATGAATATTCCAAGTGAGGAGAAGGGACATAAGATTCTACTATTTTTATAGATCATATGGAAATGGAACATTCCGAATAAAATAAAATGTTTTCGCTAGTTAGCCATTCATAACCATATATTGACATGGCATAATATTCGAAGGAGAGGTGTTCAGGGACTGGGAATCTGCATTATGTGTAGGGAGGGTGAGGAGAACAATAATCACTTCTTCATTCAGTGTCTGTACAAAAAGGAAATTTGGAATGGGGGTGTTGGGACATTTTAAAATTGCATCAAAGGAGTTGTATAAAAGTTGTCATTGTGTATTAGAATATGGATCAAGGATTGATAATTTATGTTGTTACCTGTATATATCATATGGAATATATGGAGAAGACGTAACACCATCATCTTTGATCAGAAAGGATTGGAGGTGCATGAGGACATTAATAAAGCAATAGCCTATTTCAATGAAATTGGGCCGTACATGGAAGCAAAGGTGGTAGTAACTTCAAGTTTAGAGAAATATGGAAATCATATCTAGTGGGGCTCTTTGATGGCACATGTGCTAGTAGAGCATGTGGATGTGGAGCAGTTATAGACATCAAGGTTGATACATTCTATCACTTCTGGTGGGAGGGAGGAAAAGGAACCAACAGTAGGGCAGAAATCATTACATTATGAGGTGTATTGATTGTGGCTAAATGGTTAGGGATTAACTAGATACAAATCTATGGAGATTCCATGGGTATAATAGAATGGGTCGAGGGACAAAATGATTTCAATCCGCCAATGTTAATCAATTGGATGAATCGTATAAAAATTTTGGAATGGACCTTTCAATAAGTAAAATTTGACCATATCTATGGAGAACATATCTGGACTGCTAATTTGCTATCAAAGAGAGGTATAACAATGGAAACATGTAAATTTTATTTTTCCTTCTTTGTTCAAGGAGTCATGGATACTGCAGGCACTGTTAGCTACTTATAAAGGCAGATAAGAACTTTTTGTTTGTTTTATTGTGCGTAGGAAAGGGATAAGTATTGAATTGATTTCTCGACAATAGAAGTAGGATACCAAGGTTGTTTGTGGGATTGGCATAATTTCGAACATTATACTTTATGTAGAAAGGGATGTATGTTGATATTAAGACTTATTTAGAGGCAATGTTATAAGAAAGTGAATCATTCTGATAATTTTGTGGTCCTATGATGGAAAGGATGAAAATGTAATAGGTTGTATGTACTACCTTTATTAATAAAGAGTAGCATTTTTTTCTATTGAAAAAAAGAAGTGGAGGACATGTGACAAATTTGAGCTCTGGACCCTTCATGCCTTGTAATTTTGAGGTTCCAACCAATGTTATTGAAAAAATACACTAGTGAATCGTATTATTTCATATTCCCTTCGCCAAGTTGAAATTGGAAAGAATCATTCCAGCATTCCAGAGTCCAACAAGAAGCTTAAAAAGAATCATTTTTCTAGTCATACCCAACTTACACTAATAGAGAGGAAGTGGAAGTAATGCTTCAACACAACGAGGAATATGAGGAGGGTGATGACAACTAGGAAGATGACACATCTGTAGAGGCTTAATCTACTGAGCAAGTCACAGAAGCATAGTTTGTTATGCTATATTTGAAACTTCCACCTTAATGATAACACCTTATTATATTTACAACACTTTTTTAGTCATAAAAATCCATTTGAACTTCAAGGGTTATTCATTTTCTTTTTTAATTGTAGACTATTTAATATTTAAATGTGCAAATAGAGATACATATTTTTTTTGTTTTGTTTTAAAAATCTTATTAACCAATTAATTTATAGTTTTATTGCAGCCTTCCCCATGATTCGTTTTTATAACAACCTTAGAGCAAAGTTGGAGGTGGAAGTGTTTCAAAATTCCTGTGATCATTTCAGGGGAAGGTTGAGTGGTGCATATAAGTGGGAGCAGCAGTAACAACAAAAAACACATTTATTGCACCACTAATTGATTCCTATGAATGTTTTGGACTCGAGAAATATTTAAGAGTCAAGATGAAGTGCCTAAAAGAAAAGTCATAGTCTATTGTTAGCTTATAATTGGGTAGGGATTTATCAGTTGTGAACTTTCCACAATTCTACTATCTTAAAGGTTTTTCAAAATGTATATAATCAAAAATCCAATTTAAGCAAGATTGGGTAAAAAAAAAAAAATTAGCCCTCGCCAAAAAATAAGAAATTTAATAATTAGGCAACGCCGAAAGGAAACAACTGCAACCTATTCTCCTCTGAAGTGTTGGAAAATTACTCCAAACCACTGCATTAAATAGACTGACAACAACCATCCTTATGTTACACAAACAAATCAAGAAAATAGATTTTTATTATAGGTTGCAGATGTTATTTTCATGCTCAAGAACAAGAACATAAATGAAATTTTGAGCATGAGTAAAAAATTCCCATTCTGCATCACGTAATATAAATTAAGAAAAAATGGGAATTTAATTCAAGGTTGGTAAGATGTATGGTCCATACTTTTTTTTCGCAACTGGTTTATGTACACCACAACATCTGCAAGTTCAAAACTTATTTTTTTAGTACAAACGAGCATCGTATGTTTTAATGCTTTGACCTGTCATGAATTTAAATATTAAAATGTATGTTTGAATACACAAGTATGTAGAAGTCTTTGTGGAATTAAGTTTGATAAGTAATGAAAGAAAACCGTGGAGCAATTTTTGTGGGCGCGTGGAATAAAACAGTTACTAGGTTTTACTGTGTCTCACTATGTAACAACTAGAGGAGTGTAAATCTCTATAAGAACCATTGTTTTTAATTGGTGAAGGAGTTGAAACTTCCATATGAATGTATCTTCTTGTATTCCAAATATAATCAAAAGTATTTCTTTATGTTCCACCATTCACTCTTTTTACTATGTTTTGTTGTGTGTAAAATTTTGATCTTTTTAACTATGTATTAGTTGCGCAAGTCAAATTGTGGATTAACCTCCATGACATGGACTTGAGGAGTTTCCTCTGCCTTAAATTACACATGGTATCAAAGCAAGCTCAACAAGGAGTAACAAAGTAGATTTTTTATCGCAAGGAATTAACAAGTGTTAAAGGTTGTTTTGAAGGAAATTTGTTTTGGAGCATATTTACTAAAAGGGAGAAAGTTTTTTTTAGAGTCAGACATGGCAACATCGAGCACAAGCTTGAATAATCCTCAAATGCCTCAATTAAAAGGAAAAATTTATGATTATTGGGCTATTACAATGAACAATCTATTTTATTCTCAAGATATTTGGGATTTGGTGGAGAATGGGATATAAGAACCAACAAATGTAGCGGCATACAATGCCTTGACACAAGAAGAAAATGATTTATTGAGGGACAACAGGAAGAAGGATTAAAAAGCCCTATTCTACATTTTTCAAGTAGTTCATGAAAGTATTTTCCTAAGGAGTGCAGTAGCAACAAAGTCCAAGCAAGCATGGGATATACTCTAAACAACCTACAAAGGCATGGAAAAAGTGAATACAACAAAACTACAAACGCTAAGAAGAGATTTTGAGACAATTTGTATGAAAGAGTATGAGAATATAGACTCATTTTTCACACAAATAATTGGATTGGTTACTCAAATCAGGTCTCATGGTGAGATACCTGAATAAAGGAGAATAGTTGAGAAACTGTTGAGAATTATGCCAACAAGATTTTACCCTATTATTGTGGCCATAGAAGAGACAAAGGATCTCTCACAATTTTCAGTGGAAGAACTTCATGCATCACTGGTTTCTCATGAACATAGATTGAATAGAGTAACAAAATCCTCTTTGGAGCATGCCTTCGAGACACAAGTTTCAATTGATTAAGGTAGAGGCATAGAGAGATCAAATGCTAGAGGAATAGGTAGACGTGCACATAGAGGTGGAAGAGGCAACCCTTCAAGCTCAAGTGGAAGGGGCAGTAATCAAAATCTAAGTCAAGGCTAAAGCCAAAATCAATCAAAAGGACATAGGTATGATAAGTCTCAATTTCAATTTCATTATTGTAAGAAGTATGGTCATTATGAAAATGAATGTAGAAATAAGAAACATGATATAAGTAACAAACCAAATGAAAATTTCACAAAGTAAAATCAAGACCAAGATAGCTTGTTTTTAGCTTGTAATGTAGCATAAGAAAAACAAAGAGGTATGGTTTTTAGATTCAGGATGTAGCAATCACATGAGATGGAGCATAAAAATGTTTTCCAATCTAGATGAAGGTGTGAAATCTGAAGTGACATTAGGGACCGATAACAAAGTATCTGTCAGGGGCAGAGGAAGAGTCAACATTCTAATAAAGAAGGGGGAGAAAAAGTACATTTCAGATGTTTATTTTGTCCCTAGTTTGAAGCATAACCTTATAGGCATTGAAACTCATGAAAAAGGGCTACAATTCCTTTTTTTTAAATGGAGAGTGCACAATTTTGGATAAGTCTCCAAGAGAGAAAATAATTAAAAAATTTCAGATGAAAAGCACTAGAATGTTTCCCCTAAATATAAGACAAAATTTAAAGGAAGAATGTGTGCAAGCACAAATGTCAATGAATTCACAACAAGATGAAATAAAAGTTGCAACTATCACACAACTAATCTTTCAAGCAGAGCCAAAGAAGGAAACTAGTTATGGCATTTGATATTTGGTCATCTTAATTTTGGAGGGTTGAATTTATTGCATAGGAAAAGCATGGTGAAGAGATTGCACTCATAGAAAACCTGGATAGCCCATGTGAAGGATTGTTCTTGGGAAAACAACATAGAGAATCATTTCCAGCAAGAAAGTCAATAAGGGAAAAAGGACCTCTAGAGATTGTCCATTCAAATTTATGTGGACCAATGAAAACACCATCAATTGGTGGCAACTATTATTTCTTGACTTTCATAGACAAGTACACGTAGAAGACATGGGTCTACTTATTAAGGCAGAAAAGTGCAGTGTTTGAGTGCTTCCGCCAATACAAGGCTCTTTTTGAGAAGCAAAGTGGACTCTGCATAAAAGTTTTGAGGACTGACAAAGGCAGAGAATATATCTCAAATGAATTCCTTCGGCTTTGTATGGAGCATGGAATTCACAAACAATTTACAACAAGTTATACAGAGTTAGAAAAATGTTGTTGCAGAAAGGAAAAATAGGACCATTATGGAAATGGAAAGGAGTATTTTGAAGGAAAAGCATTTTCCAAATGGCTATTAGGCTGAATTTGTTTCTTGCACAACATATATCATTAATAGGTCTCCAACCAAAAGTGTCAAGAATATGGTTCCTGAAGAGGCATTGAGTGGAAGCAAGAATAATGTCACTCACATGAGAGTGTTTGGGTGTGTGGCTTATGCACATGTCCCAGATGAATTAAGGAAGAAGTTGGACAACAAGGGGGATAAATACATATTTGTTGGATATAGTGATGAATCCAAAACATACAAACTCTAGAATCCATTAACCAAGATGGTCATAATCAACAAAGATGTGTAGTTTATAGAAGAGGAAGAGTGTGATGGAAGTTTGGAGAAGACAATCAATGTGAAAACATGTATCCCACAGGAAGACAAAGAGGAATTGACCACAACAAGTAATCCCTCAATGGTGACTCCTCCTACTCTTATTCAAGTTCAACAAATAATCCAACATGTGACATTGTCAACAAATAATAGGACAATGTCGCACAATTAAGAAAATACTATTCCAAGTACACCGAAAAGACCCAAAATGTCATATACTTTAAGAAAATAATCAAGTGACATGTCAAGTCCATCTTCTGCAAGTGTGAGAAGACGAAAATTCAAAAATTTAAGTGAAATTTATGAGAAAAATGAAGTTGATGGTAGCGCAAGTCTGCATTCCTTGTTTGCATTATTTTTTCATGTAGATGACCCAATACATTTTGAGGATGTAGTCAAAGAAGAAAAATGGGTAGTGACAATGGATGAAGAAATAGGAGCAATAGAAAAGAATGACACATGGGAGTTAGTGGACCTTCACAAGGAAAATAAGTCATTTGAGTGAAGAGGGTCTATAAGACCAAGAGAAACCCTGAAGGAAAGATTGAAAGGCATAAAGCAATGCTACTTGTCAAAGGATACAAGCAACAATATGGAAGAGATTATGCAAATAAATTCGTGCCAATCATGAGGATGGAGATCGTGCATGTAATGTTATGAATTGTCACACAACATAAATGGAAAGAGTATCAAATGGACGTGAAATCAACATTCTTGAATGGAGTGTTGAAAGAGGAAGTATATGTTGCGCAACCACCTGGTTACAAGATAGAAGGCTAAGAAGACAAGGTGTATAGGTTGAAGAAAGATCTTTATGGGCTTAAGCAAGCAATGTGTGCATGGTATAGCAAAATAGATGCTTACTTGATGGATAATGGATATGAAAATTGTGACAACGAGCTAATATCTACATCAAAGAGAGTGACAGTAAGCTCTTTATTGTTGTTTTATACGTAGATGATTTATTTTCATGGGAAATGATGATCTTTTGATTACTGATTTCAAAGAAGTCTTGAAAAGTGAATTTGATATGATAGACTTGGGGTTGTTATGTTATTTCTTTGGCATAGAAGTGAAGCAAATAGAAAATGGTATTTTTATTTATCAAGAAAAGTATGCAGCAGACATTTCAGAGAGGTTTAATATGTATAACAATAAGCCTGTGCCAGCTCCAACTATCATGGGATTAAAATTAAGCAAATAAGATTGCAACAACAACGTCAATTACAACATTATACAAAAGTATGGTTAGAAGCTTGATTTATTTGATAACAACTAGGCCTAATATAATATTTGCAAGAAGCTTGGTGTCAAGGTTCATGGAGACACCCAAGGAGACACATTGACAAGCAACCAAAAGGATTTTAAGGTGTGTCAACGGGAAAAAGTAGTATGGTATTTTGTACACAACAACAAATGATTTTACGCTAGTTGGTTAAATTGACATTGATTGGGAAGGAAATGTCGGTGACAAAAAGAGCACGTCAGGATATGTTTTTTGTAACAACCCTGGTAAAAATTTCATGTAATAAAAGTTAATAAAGGAAAAATAAGACCACATTTAAGGCACACTTATTCCAAGTTTAATGTTGGGCAAAGATATCCTAGTGGGCATCACTGGATGTGTGTTTTGGCTAAGGAAAATTGGCAAAGGAATTAAAAGGAAGAAAGATATTTTGGCACATTTATTTATGAAAATAAAGGAAATTAAGGGAAAACAAAGGTAAAAGGTCACAATTTGCATGTGAGGAGGAAATTGAAGGAAAATAATGGAAAATGAAGAAAATAGAGGCTTCATTAATAAAAAGGCTTCTGAGGATCAGTGAGAAAGCTTTTGCTAACCTTTTGTCAGTTCAAGTTTAGAGCTCTCTCATTATTCTCTCTCTCTCTCTATCTCTCACTCATGGTCCCTTAGGGTTTTCTTGGAGCACTCTAGCTTTGGATCAAGGAAGGAAAAGAAAGCAAAGGGAAAGGAAGGAAAGCAAGGATCAAGGAAGGAAAAGCGAGATCATGCAGCTTCACCAGGGATACTTGCAGGTAACCTTTTAAATGTGTGATATCCTAGCTGGTTTGGACATGGATGGATTTACATGTGGGTGTATGGTTCTCTTGTTGTTGGTGGCATGGTTTTTCCAAGTTATGATAGGGGTTTTCAGCCTAACCTTGTATTTTTCCAGATGCCATGGTGTTGGGATATCGGATAGATTTCGGAATTCGAGGCAAAGGTGGTCTCAAGTTTTATTCCCAAAGGCCTAGGAATCCCTTGAACAGTTTTGTTGGGATACATGGTAAAGCATGATGGAGAAGTCTCGGTTTAGGGCCTAGTGATTCGGGTTTGGATTGCGGTAAAGTATAAGAGACAAGGAGATGGAAAATTCCTCAAGGATAGTGATGGATTTCGGATGACATTCCAAGTTCGGTTTGGTTGTGATCGAAGCACTGATTTTAGTGTGATCACAGTTTGATGAGGGTAGAGGTGGTTAACCTCTAGATTCCATTGGTTTTTCTTGGATTCTATGAGACCCCACATACATTCTTGGAATATGGCACGGTGGTGACTGTTTGAAAGAGAGATTTGGTTCAACCATGTCTATGGTTGGGTGGTACGTGGAAGCCTCGAACCTAGCCAGATTTTCCTATGTTTAATAAAAGCTAAGTTCTGTTACTTTTGTACTTATTTATATGTGGATTTAATAGCTGTCATATCTCTGATATTTATATGGTTTAATTCTGGTTATAAGCATGGTTATATGACTGGTTCATGTCATGGTTATTTCATGTATTTACTTGTAATTGTTAAATGGATGGATTCAAGACCTAATTGATGATATAATAGTCTAGTGGAGAAGGATATGATCCTTCTGGTTATGTTTCATAACTTCTTTAAGTGATTTATGCTCTATCTTCTATCCAAGACTTGTAGATTTCATTGATGCCAAGTGTTTGAAAGAATGTCAGTCCCAGTTGAGGATAATTAGGTCTAATCTTAAAGTTGATTTTGAGTATTCAATATTTTTATCATGTATTTGAATTATTTTGAAGGTTGTAAAAGGTTCTGGGCAGAGACTGAGATTCTAGGCTAGAAAAGCAGCTCAAATCTTGGGGTCGCTAGCATAGTTCTGTTGTAAAAAGTTCACAGTAGCTGGCACAAAGGCCTATGAGAGTGATTTTGAGTTATTGGTCGCTACCTTGCTATAGCATGAGAGAGACTCTATGTTAAAAGGCTTAAATAATCAGTGGGACTCAGGGAAAAACTGTCTGGGTGGTTGACATGTCTTGAGAGGGTGTTTTTCTGATGTGGATGGGTTTGTTTGATATGCTCTATAGATTCCATTTCCTTAAGGTCACCTAGGAGATTGAATCCCTTAGTAACCTCTCTCATCACATGTTTGCCCTGTTGGTTGGTTTCTTGGGTGGACTTGGGAGGAGGGAGTGTTACAGAGTGGTATCAGAGCGTGGTTGCACTCTCCTTGGGTGAAGGTTCTTGATCATGCATGCATGTCAGTTGAATGTGTGTATCTTACACTTTCATTCCATGTGCTTGTTGCATTGCATCATGTTGATCATGATTGTAGTAAGTTTGTCATGAGGAGCTTGATGTGATTTTGTGGGATGCATCATTGAAAGTATATGACTGGTTGCATATGGTTATATGTCTCTTACATGTTGATTATGTTGCTTCACTACATCCTTGTATGTTAGGTGAATTATTGAATATTTTGATTACATGTATCAGTCTTGTAGGTTGATTACAAGAATTGATCACTTATGCTCGACTACATGCGTTCATACATATGTGTAGTTGATTAGGAATTTCTTATGCATGTTGATAGGTGCATGTGGCAATGTGTGCAATGGAATAATGGTTGTTGTCATGCATGAGGTCACAACATGCATTGTTGACATGGCCTTGCATTGATGATTGGACCCTAGCTAGAATGGTGTTTATTTGTTGATACATTTATTTGATATATTTCTTTATGTTGTTATGATTATGTCATACACGTATCACATTTATTTGATGATCTTGCAAACAAGGTATCCTCCTTGAATTATGCTACGATACATTGGTTTATTGTGATTTGGTTTAGTTGACAAAGTATGCCTTGCAGGAAAGAGATCAGATGGCTAGAAGGGTGGTAGACTACATAGAATCTCCCTATGTATCAGATGGGTAACATGGTGTGGGGCACTCTTTTGACTTGGCAGACACATTGAGAAGCTTGAAGGAAGAAATAAGGAGTTGCAAAGTAGACATTGACAAAATCATGCAGACACAAGAGAAACATGCACAGGTGAATGCGATACTAATTTAGAGTTTGTTAGATTTGCAGTGATAGGGATCACTTCGGATCAGCCATGGACGCGAGGACAAAACTAATGGGGCATATGGTAGTAGGTCTCCTAGTATACACAAGTCGGATATATCTAACACAATCAGAGACGACAGTCTGTTCGACACTTCAGATAGGAGAGGTGATCGACACATGTACTATTCTAGTCAAGTTCTGATAGACATCATGATCATCATCGTCATCATCCTTACAAGTGGAGTGATAGGGGATACTTTCCAGATGAGTTTAAGAAGGAAAATCCACCTACCTTTGATGGAGAGATGAAGAAATCACAAGATGCAGAAGCATGGTTGCTTGGTATGAATAAATTATTTTGTTGCATGATTATTCTGAAAACATGAAAGCAAAGATAACCACTTTCAGTCTCAAAGGTAAAGTGGATATTTGGTGGGAAGACATGAATAATGTCAAAGGTATACATGAGGAGGATTTGACTTGGCATGCATTTGAAAGTCCCTTCAAGAAGAAGTATTTGTTAGATAAGTACTATGATGACATATCTAAGGAGTTTTATGAGTTGCAGATGGGTTCTATGACAGATGATGAGTATACTAGCAGATTTTCAGAGTTGTTGAGATATGTGCCTTACCTTAGGGAGGAGAAGGCCAAGTTTTAGAGATTCATTAATGGATTTCTAGTTGCATATAGCAACCATATTAATTTCAATGAGCCTAGATTGTTGGAGGAGGCCATCCAAAAATTGAAGCATTGTTATGAGCAGTCGAAGCACAAAGCTGAGAGTAAGCATGAATTGAAAAGAAATGAGAAAGCTAAAGTGAGAAAGAAAATGTAATTCCATACAAGAGATTCAATACAACTGAGAAAGGACATAGAGAGCAGCAAGCTAGAGGTAGTGGTAGGGAACCATTGCAGTGTTGGATATGTGGTAAGGATCATCGTAAGAGGGATTGCCCACAGTATCAGAATGGTGGTAGATCCCATATATAGAGTGCTCAGGAGGTGCATACAATTGGTGATGTTGGTCATAGCATTCCTCGAATCTATGCAGTTGTGGAAAACAAGAAGGCGAATCATCATGCATCGATCATTGAGATGGATGGTAAGCTTTGTGATCAAGTTGTTTCTATTTTGATTGATCATGGATCTAACTATAGTTATATTATCCTAACCTTGTGGATAATTGTGTTTTGAGAAAAGAATTTCATGCAGAACCTTGGTTGGTACAGTTTGCTACAGGTACAAATAAGAGAGTTCACCATTGGGTAAGAGCTTGTTCATTTGAGTTAAATGGCATGCCTACAACAACACATTTGAATGTATTTCCATTGGGTTCGTATAGTATTATTTTGGGTATGGATTGGCTATACCTTCACTTTACCAAAATGGATTTCTTCGACAAGGCCATTGAGTGTGTGGATGATAGTGGGGAAAACAGGATTTTTCATGGGAAGAAGAAGCCTACATCAATGAGGATGGTTACCGCTATGTAGGCTAAGCATAGTTGCATAAAAAGTTGTGTGATGTTGTAAAAAGAGCTTCGGTGTAAATCACATAAGAAAATTATTGTCGACGCGTTTTGAACCAACTAGTGTGGTTCATCGTCAGGACAAGTTGAAGAAACAGATCAGGCTTTAGCAATTTAAATAGGCTGAGTAGAGACTCTAACAGCTACATAACAGCTATATTTGACTCTAGGACCAAGGCCATAAATAAATTAAATCTTATTATTATTATATTATTATTTTAATTATGGAGATGAGAGAAATTAGGTAATATTAATAAATTGTGTGATGTTTGTAGTACACATTTCTAGTGACAAGGGTAAGGAGGTTGAGGATGCAGATGTGTTAAGTAGATACCTAGTTTTACAACAATTTCAGGATGTATTTCCTGAGGACATTATAGAGTTTCCACCTCACAGGGTAGGTATACCTTTCTATTGAGTTGATACCAGGGGCAACCCAAAAATCAAAAGCACCTTACAAGATGAGCACACTTTAGATGGTTTAGTTAAAGTTGCAGCTGAAGGAAATGTTGGACGAGGGGTACATTAGGTCAAGTGTATTGCCTTGGGGTGCACTAGTGTTGTTTGAGAAGAAGAAAGATGGTACTCTTAGATTATGCATTGGCTACAGGTAGTTGAACAAAGTAACGATTAAGAAGAGGTACCCATTATAGAGGATTGATGATTTGTTTGATCAGTTGAAGGGAGAAGCAATGTTCTCTAAGATTGACATGATATCAGGATATCATTAGGTATGCATCAAGGAAGAGGATATCTTCAAGATTGCGTTTAGGACAAGGTATGGGAATTATGAGTTTGTTGTTGTTCCATTTGGTTTGACTAATTCTCCAATTACATTTATGTGTTTGATGAATAGTGTGTTGCACCCTTATCTAGACAAGTTTGTTATTGTATTCATTGATGACATACTGGTATATTCTAAGAATGAGGAAGAACAAGTCGAGCATTTAGCAACAGTGTTGGGATTGCTAAGAAAGCATTAATTATATGCTAAACTTAGCAAGTGTAGCTTCTTTCAGACTAAGGTACATTATTTGGGGCATGTTGTCTCCAAGGATGGCATAACAGTGGATCCAAAAATGATAAGGGCTATCATGGAGCAGGAAGCCCCTAATAATGTGGATGAGGTGAGATCATTTATGGGATTGGCAAGCTACTACAGGAGGTTCATCAAGAAATTATCACGCATTTCATATCCTATCACATCATTGTTGTAGAAAGAAAGTAAGAATTTCAAATGGAAAGAAGAATGTGAGGCTAGTTTTGATCAACTTAAGCAATTGTTGACACATGCACGAGTGCTAAACATTGTAGATCCAGACAAAGAGTTTGTAGTTTGTACAAATTCTTGCAAGAGAGGACTTGGTGGATTTCTTATGCAAGAAGGGCATGTAGTGTGCTATGAGTCACGAAAATTGATTGAGCATGAGCAAGAATATCCAATGCATGATCTTGAGATAGTAGAAATTATACATGTATTAAAGATGTGGAGGCACTATCTTCTTGGCAGGAGGTTTACATTGATGAGTGATCATAGTGGGTTGAGATATTTGTTTGATCATCAAAATCTGAATGCCATGCAAGCTAGATGGTTGGCTACCCTTATTTAGTTCGACTTCGTGATCAGATACATCAAAGGGAGGGAGAACTGGGTTGTAGATGCTCTTAGAAGGAAGGTACAAGTAAGTCATATAGTAGCTATTAGCTCTTATGGGACATAGTTACGAGAAAAGATCTCGCATGCAAGACATCGGGATAACAAATACATGGAGATTATGCACAAGTAAAGGTACAGGTGTAGGTATAGGTACAAGTACATGTATAGGTGATCAGGATGCAGACTATCATCTCACAACAAATGGTTTGGTGAGATTTAGAGACAAGGTCTATGTTCCAAATTCCAGTGAGCTTAAGAAGCTTATCTTGAGGTAATTTCATGCCAAGCCATACTAAGGTCATCTAGGATATCAAAAGACATTGACGACTGTGAAGAAGTTTT
Organism: Pinus taeda; assembly: GCA_000404065.3. Lineage (NCBI taxonomy): Eukaryota > Viridiplantae > Streptophyta > Pinopsida > Pinales > Pinaceae > Pinus > Pinus taeda. The sequence goes on from APFE031533173.1 coordinate 46,684, forward strand.
ACTATTCGCCGAATCTGAAGAAGGAAGTGACAGAGTTCATAGCTGGATGTTTAGATTATCAGCAAGTCAAGGAGAAATGTAAGCATCTAGGTGGTTTAATACAACCTATAGAAATTACAAAATGGAAATGGGAGGTTATTTTCATGGATTTCATCATAGGTCTTCCAAGGACAATAAATCAACATGACTATATTATGGTCATGGTTGATAGATTAACACAAATCACTTGATTCCAGTAAAGAATACATATTCAACTAGTGAGGTAGTATAAGTGTTGATCAGAAGGATAATAAGATTGCATGGTTTTCGAAAGAAGATTGTGCTAGACAGGATGGAAAGTTCACTTCCAAGTTTTGGAAGGAGCTATTTGTAGGCTTAGGTATAGAGCTGGTCTTCAACGCAACTTACCATCCACAAACAGATGGACAGAGGGAGAAGGTCAATAGGATATTGGAGGATATGTTGAGGATGTACGTGATGCACTAGCAAAGGAAATGGGAGGAGTATCTTCCATTAGTTGAGTCTGCATACAACAATGGGTATTGTGAATCATTGAAGATAAGTCTTTTTGAGGGATTTTATGGACGGAGTGATTTAGTGAACCGGGTACTTATTGGACTAGACATGTTAGCAGGAATGGAATAAGAAATGTAGGTTATAAAGAAGAATCTAAATTCAACACAGGATAGATGGAAGATTTATGCGTATCAAAATCAAGTGTTGAAGGAGTTTCAAGTTGGGGAGCATGTGTATTTATGCATCAAACCCAAGAAAAACTCTTTGAGGATTGGTTCATGTGCCAAGTTGGCACCATGGTATTGCAGGCCTTTCAAGATCCTTTAGAGGATTGGACCAATTGCATATCAAATTACACTGCCTCCAACAGTGGAATTCCTTGATGTTTTCCATATTTCATTGCTTAAGAAGTATATAAATGATGTTTATCATATTATTGATTGGTCTGTATTGCAGGTGGAGCAAGAAGGAGAGTTCCATTTGGAGCCTCAGTGCATATAGAAAAAGAAACATCTCATGCTCAGGAATAGAGCCATAGAGAAAGTTAAAGTGTAGTGGAAGTACTTTGGGCCTAAAGAAGCTACATGGGAGATGGAGGATTAGATGTAAGCCATGTATCCTTCATTGCTTGTCAGTTGAGGCAAAGAAATTTTGGTTTGATGTTGGCATATGTTTTGATGATGTTTTGGTATATGTACATATATGTATATGGATGTAAATGCCTCCATTAGCTAAGTTATAAAGCTCCAATAAGTCGTATGGGTGTCAAATTATTAGGATTGTTATATTGTCATGTTGTCATGATGTTTTACTTTTGAGCAAGTCTTTCATTGTAAATACTCAATGAGATAATTTATAAAACTCCATGGGTAGTATTTTTTCTTTTCAAAGTTTTTTCTAAGGTCATGGTGTGGTTTAAAACCAAGGATGGTGTTCCCCAAGGGGGGGGGGTTGTAACATCCCTGGTGAGAATTTCATGTAATAAAAATTAACAAATGAAAAATAAGACCACAATTAAGGGACACTCATTCCAAGCTGAATGTTGGGAAAAGATATCCTAATGGGCATCAATGGATGTGTGTTTTGGCTAAGGAAAATTGGCAAAGGCTAAGGCAAAGGAATTAAAAGGAAAAAATGAATTTTGGCACATTTATTTATGAAAATAAAGGAAATTAGGAGAAAATGAAGGTAAAGGGTCACAGGTTGCATGTGAGGAGGAAATTAAAGGAAAATAATGGAAAATGAAGAAAATAGAGGCCCCATTAATAACAGGGATTTTGAGGATAAGTGGGTAAGAGTTTGCTAACATTTTGACAATTCAAGTTTGGAGCTCTCTCATTATTCTCTCTCTCTCTCTCCCTCACTCTTGGTCACTTAGAGTTTTCTTGGAGCACTCTAGCTTTGGATCAAGGAAGGAAAATAAAGCAAATAGAAAGGAAGGAAAGAAAGGATCAAGGAAAGAAAAGTAGGATCAAGTAGCTTCAACAAGAATACTTGCAGGTAACCTTTTGCATGTGTGATTTCGTAGCTGGTGTGGACATGCATGCTTTTGAATGTTGGTTTATGGTTCTCTTGCTATTAGTGGCATGGTTTTGCTAGGTTATGACAATGGTTTTCAATCTAGCCTTGCCTTTTTTCTAAAATCCATGGCGTCGGGATGTTTATTTCGGTTTTGAACTTTTCTTTGTGAGATGGATTTCGAAATCTGGAGCGGAGGTGGTCTAAAGTTTCACTCCCAAAGGCCCAAGAATCCCTTGATCGGTTTTGGCGAGATACATAGTAAAGCCTAAGGGAGAAGTCTCGGTTTAGGGCCTAGTGGTCCGAGGTTGGATTGTATTAAATCTTGAGAGACAGGTCTCAGTTTAGGGCTTAGTGATCCAAGATTGGATTGAGGAAAGCCTGAGATACAAGGAGACAAAAAATTCCTCAAGGATAGTGATGGATTCTGGATGGCATTGCAATTTTGCTTTGGTTGTGATCGGAGCACCGGTTTTGGTGTGATCATGGTTTGGTGAGGGTGGAGGTGGTTTAACCTTTGAATTCCTTTGTTTTTCCTTGGATTGGTTGTTCTAGAAGACCGCACATTCATGCTTGGAATATGGCATAGGGGTGATTGGATGAAAGAGAGATTTGGTTCAACCATGTCTATGGTCGAGTGGTATGTGGAAGTCTCAAACCTAGTCGGATTTGCCTATGATTAATAAGAGCTAAGTTCTATTAATTTTGTACTTGTTTATATCTAGATTTAATGGTTGTCATATCTCTGATATTTATATGGTTTAATGCTGGTTATATGAATGGTTCATGTCATGTATTTACTTGTAGTTGTTAAATGGATAGATGCAAAACCTAATTGATGGTATAATAGTCCAATGGAGAAAGAGGTGATCCTTCTGGTTATGTTTCATAAGTTCTTTTAGTCATTTATGCTCTGTCTTGTATCCTATACTTGTAGGTTGCATTGATGCCAAGTGTTTGACAGAATGTCAACCTTGGTTGGGGATTCTGAGGTCTGATCCTAAGGTTTCTTTTGAGTATTTAGTATTGTTATCATGTCTTTGAATGATTCTAAAGGTTGTAACAAGTTCTGGGTAGAGGTCGAGATTCTGGGCTAGAAAAGTGGCTCAAATCTCAGGGTCTCTAGAACAGGTATGCTAAGAAAAGTCCACAGTCACTAGCATAGAAGCCTATGAGAGTGAATTTGAGTTGTTGGTCATTGTCTTGCCTATATCATGAGAGTGACTCTAGGTTAAAAGGCTTAAATTGCTAGTGGGAATCAGGGACTGGCCATTTGAGTGGCTGACATGTCTATTGAGGGTGTTTTTCTTATCTGGATCAGTCTTTTTATACGTTCCATCAATTCCATTTCCTTAATGTCACCTAGGAGATTGAATCCCTTAGTAAACTATCTCATCACATGTTTTCCCAGCTAGTTGGTTGTTTGGGTCAACATGGGAGGAGGAGGTGTTACATTTTTCATTTTGATTCGGGATCCATTTCATGGGCCTCCAAGAAGCAGCCTATAATGTGATTGTTGACAACAAAATTTGAATATGTTGCAACAAAAACAACAACAACAACATGTCAATAAGTTTGGATGAAAAGAATGTTGAGGAATTTATGCCATGAGCAAGAAGGAACTACAACTATTTACTGTGACAACAATTCTACAATTGCACTATCAAAGAATTATGAATTCATAAGAAGAGCAAGCACATTGACACTAATTATCATTTCATTAGAGAACTAATTAATAATGGGGAATTTTTTTTGTAGCACTGTAGATCATAAGAGAAATTTGCAGACATCTTCACAAAGACATTGGCACGTGAAAAGTTTGTCCATATAAGAGAATGTTTGAGTATAGTGAATATCGATGGTTGTGATTAAGGGGGAGTTTTGGAAAATTACTCCCAACCACCATGTTAAATAGACTGACAGCAACCATACTTATGGTACATAAGCAAATCAAGAATATATATTTTTATTGAAGGTTGCATATTTTGTTTTCAAGATCAATGACAAGAACATAAATGAAATTATAAGCGGGAGTATGAACTTCCCATTTTGCAACACATCATATAATTAAGAACAAATGGACATTTAATGCAGGGTTGGTAACACGTATGGTCCATATTTATTTCAAAACTAGTATATGTGCTCTGCAACATCTATAAGTTCAGAGAAATAATTTTTTAGTACAAATTCCCATCCTATGTTTTAATGCTTTGACCTGTCATGAATTAAAATATTAAAATGTATGTTTAAATAAAAAAGTATGTAGAAGCCTTTAGTTTTAGTTATGGAGCTAAGTTTGAGAAGTAAGGAAAGAAAAATGTGGAGCAATTTTGGTGGGTGCATAGAACAAAACAATTACTGAGTTATACAGAGTCCTATTGTGCAATAACTAGAGGAGTGTAAATCTCCATAAGAACTCCTTTTTTTACTTGGTGAAGGAGTCACAACTTCCATATGAATGTATATTCATGTATTCCAAATATAATCAAAAGCATTTTTGTCTATTTCACCATTCACTCTTTTTACTTTGTTTTGCCATGAGTAAAATTTTGATCTTTTTAACTCTGTCTTAGTTGCGAAATTCAAATTGTGAATTAACCTCCACGATATTGACTTGGGGAGTTTCCTCTGCCTAAAATTACATGAGTTGACAAATATGAGGATGACAGATACATGATTACCTCGCACATCTATCTCGCTTGCGAGTAGGGTTGAGGCTCGAGTTAAGTTAGGTGTCCTATCAAGGTGCTCGAGGCCAGATGATGACAACCCGTCTTCCAACGCTCTGGTGCCCGAGTTAAGTTTAGGTGTCATGTCAAGGTGTCCCAAGCCAGATGACAACAACCTTTGTCTTCAAAGGAATAGGAAGGACCCTCAAAGATAGGTATATTGAATAAAATTTGAAACAAATTATAAGGAAAATAAGCTCTTTTTGATAATGGCTAAACCAAAAAAAATCTCTTTGACATTGAATTCTAGTTTTATGTTATTTTTAGGAAATTGATTGATGAATAATCCAAGTAAATGTAACTTCTTTTTTCAATGAAATAGCTTCATCTTCCTTCACAACATGGTTCCCTACTTTCAAGCTGAGAAGGAACTACGTTGTGAAGGAAGATGTGGTTTCAGAATATGGAAGTGAAATTGGATTTCCTTGGAAATGTGGTGGCCTTGATTCTCATAATAGTTCTTTCAATATGTGGATGAAATTCTTGTTCTCCTTTATCATATTTTGGTGGGAGAGTTCTATGATGTTTTTTTGAGGAAGAAATATGCCATCAATGGCTTATTGGAGCTCATTAGGCTTCATGGAGGATAATTTACTCCATTAAAGAAAAGGAAGAGAATAATGGAATTGAAGAACATGATAATATAAAGGGAAGGTTGAATATAAACTCAATGATATTTGTGATGGAATTCTATGAATTTTTTACACACATCCCTTCATCCACATCTAGTGAATCAAAGGTTGAATTTTCTTATTCAAAGCAGAGATACCCATGTTTGGAGGAGCCAACTTAGATTAAGACAACATCTCAAAGGTAACTTAAAGAAACAAGTAAGGTAATTAAGTTTGTATTGATGAGATATATTGATAGGTAATGGCTAGCCTATCAGTAAATTTAATAATATGTGGGAAAGATGTGAGAACTTATTTTATGATTTTTATGTCTTTGGAATTTTAGATGAGTATATTGAGCCTTTATTGAGTTAGCTAACTCAAAATCAGGATAGTTATTTTTTTAGAATTAGCTACTCTAACAAATGATAAGTGAAGTTAAGATATCCTAGAGAATTATTAATTGAGATGTTGGATATGGAAACAAAGATACCCAATATGTGAGAGGGTACTATAGGAATGACACAAAGGTCTTGGAAATAACATAGATATTGATAATCTTGTTATTATGTTGTAGTCGAGAGAGAAGAGAAGTAGGGACAACAAAGATAATGTTCGTGGGGACTTTTTGACAACAATGAATATTGGAGTAGTAACTGAGATGGATAGATGAACATAAAGTTTTGTGAGATAAGCATATTGTTATCACCTAAAAAGTGGTCACCTGGGCATATTTTACTAGGTTGATCGAAATACACCATGTAGTATGGGTTTTACACATTAAAACCCACTTTAAACTTAGGAAATACTTTAGTGAACCAATTTTCCTAAATTATTTCAATTTAATTAATTACCCTTAAGGGAAAAATTAATTTAATTTCATATTATTCTTATATATTTAGCTGACATGAAAATAACTTAGAAAATTGATTTAATTTCACATTATTTTCATATTACCCATTTATTGGGAAAATAATTAAAAGTATTTTCACTCACTTTTATCATTTCCATAGGAATATTATTTTAATTATTTATTTATTATTCCTTAATCATTTCACTTTTCCCCTAGGAAATAATTATTAAATCATTATTCAATTATTATTTCTAACTTATTTGACCATATCACTAAGAAATAATTAAAAAAACATTTTTATTTATTAATTGTTTCACCTATTTTATTAATTAACTCAATTAATCATTAGTTTTTGAGGTCCTTAAGTAAATAAATATTATTGACCATTTTGTTGATATTTTCCTCTCCCAATAAAATACTCATAACGATTAGATCTTGATTTGGTCTACCAAATATATTATTATTTGGCCATATCAAGACTAGCTAGTATTTTGTTATAAATAGAGAGGTTTTTCTCCACCATTTTTCACATGATCACCTCTTGTCATGGAACCTAATATCCTAGACTATTTGAGTTCTCCATTAGAGTTCAATCTTATCCATTTTCCATTTGCATACCAATAGGAATAGAGAAAGTCATAACAATCTACAACAAAGGGAGAAAAGAAACTTCCCATGGAGGAGGAGTTTATGGTCCAGGTCGGTAAATTTTCCTCTACAATTGTACTCCATATTTTTAATTAAAAACAATTTACTTTTGCACTAGGTACATTATTGTAGTGTTTAATGTGTTTTTTTTAGCTTCTAATCTCTATTGCATGTTTTTTCTAACTATTTGTTTTGCAGATATGAAGACCTTTATTTTACATTGAGATTTAGGGTTCTTTTCATTTCTATTGTTGTTAGCCTATCTAGGTAGCCATCAATAGAAGTTATATTTTTGCTCACTTGTTGAAAAAATCACAACTAACATAGGCTCATGACCATGAGTCACACATTGTAGTTATAGAAACTCTACATGTCATGTGTAGTGGTCCTTTAAATGTTTGATGTACTTGACATCCTCATAATTTGAAATGTATTGTCCATATATATGTGTAACATGAAAAGGGCATATCGTTGTAAGACCTAAAAATACATCCATACCCATTTTTCATGTGTTCCATAGTGGCATGATATTTCTTGTCCAATATAGCTTAATAGCACATGTTATAGAGTTCTTTAACACTTTGAAAGAGTGTGACATACATTGTGTTATCACTTAGAACTGTAAACATTTGTATATAACCCTTTGCCCAAAGTCCAATGCCTAAAATTAGTGTTAAATTATTTTTAGTCTATGTTTCTTACTTAGGGTTGAAGCTTTAAAGAGGTTTGATGTGAAGCGTATTCTAATCCTATCGGTCATCCTCCACCATTATGCTTCCATAAGACATGTCTTGTCTAATCCATGTCACCGATCCTTTCCGCAATTTTGCAGCGCAGTCTCTTATTTGTCTGTTCCGCTGCATAATCATTGTTCAGCCATTTTGCAGCATCACCATCAAGCCGTTTCGCATCGCATTATGACAATTCAAAATTAAACACGCTGCGAAATCGCAGATTCGTGCGTTTTGTAGCGAATATTTCCAAAAAGGTCAAGTCCGTTAATGAGTCACCATTTCCATCCTCTCATGTCAGTTTTTCGTACCTCCCAAATGCTCATTAACCATCACTCCACTAATAGATTTGCAGACATGTGCATCAGTATCAATCCAAATGAGTTTTACTTTGCATAGATCTTTATGATGTTTGTAAATGTGCATAAGTGACCAGCCCGTGTGATGATTAAATGTGAGTTTACAAGTGAAGCTGTTTTCAAGAGAGCCTGTTTCAAGCGAGGCTGAGCCAAAAGGAAGAAAGGATCGAATTACTGTTCCAGTTGAAGTTGTTGTTCACTGTCTGCGCGAAAGTTTCAAAGGCGAGATGGAGAAGAGAGGACATCGGTCCGGAAAATGCCAGAGAACAGAGCCTGAAGGTTTGGACTTAAAATTGAGAGATGAGGGTGTGAAGAAAGCCTTCCAGGATGCCGGTTGTTGGAATTTCTACCAGAAACTGCAGGGTGGCCATGCTCAGGTAACAAAGGATTTTGCTTTAAACTTCACCGGTTTGAACTCTAAAATAGCCATGTTAGAAGTTAAAGTATCTCCAGAGGAAATAGCTACAGTAACTGAGATCCCGAGAGGGGGACAAGAATGGTTTAAGAATTTCAAGTTTGATATGAGTCCATGCAAAGAATTCCTGAAAGAGGCGTATGCGAATGAGGACCTGACAAAGGCTGTGCCTAGAAACTATATTAAGGAGCATTATGCCCTGCTTCTCACCCGTATTCAGAAGTACCTAACTTGTGAGGGAGGATATAATAAAGTTTACTCTTACCACTTCAAGTTGCTGTTGCATTTTACTGGTAAAGCATTCATTGACATCCCCTTCTACTTGTTTTGAAGTCTGATCAAAATGTGTGACAAAGTGCAGTTAAGAAAGGATGACTGTGAAACATCTCTGTTTCACCATGGTCTGGTCAAGTTGTTAGTTTTGAATGGTCTTCAGAAAATAGGCAGGGATTGGGACTCGTTCATTTTCATGGCGGGTTTTCAAATTAAAACAGGTTTGACTCCACGGCCCGTTAAAGAAAAAGAGCAGTCAGTTGAAGAATCAGTTGAAGAGCCCACGATTGCTGAGCTTCAGAAGGAGGCTAAGGAGAGAAGGAAGGTAAAATCAGAGTTAAGAAAGTCAGTCAAGCCACTGGTTGTTAAAGAACAGCCTCAGCCATCAGCAAAAGGAGAAGCCCAGCATAAGAAGACTGTACTTGGGCCAAAGGAATCTGAAAAAATGTCAAGGGTGAGGACAAGGAGTCAAATGATCAAGGAAAAAGGCAAAGCAGTGGCTGTTGAGGAAAGCCCGATATCAAAGGCCAGCTTGAATGATTTGCTGGAAGCTATTGAGTTTGATCAAGCTGGGCCAACACACATTGAACCAACGCACATTGACTTGACACAGTCAACATCGGAAAGCACTAAGAAATCTAAAGCTGCAAAAAGACTGAGGTTTAACGAGCTAGGTGATGAGTTTATTTTCAAACCAAGGAGACCCCTCACAAGAAATCAAGTAAAGGAAGCTGAACAACTACCCAGAACAGAGGAGGCAAAGGAAATAAAAGAAAAACCTCTTACAAGAAAGCAAGCAAGGGAAGCAGAGAAACTGCCCAGAACAGAAGAGACAAGGGAAATCAAGAAAAAAGGTTCAAATAAAAAAGGCATCATTTCCCAAGGAGAAAATATCATATCTACAAAGGACAAGTTGGAAGCAACTGAAAGTGAAATGGCTAAGATGAAGACTGCCAAAGCTGAAATCAAAGCCATGGAAAAGGAAGTTGCAAAATTGAAAGCACAGCTAAATAAATTAGATGCTAAATGAAATTGCTGATTCTGAGTAAGGTACTGTTCCAAAGTTTTGTAAAATTTTGCTTAAATTCATTATTTTGAAGGCATGTAAACATGACTATATATATCCAAGGTAAAAAGGAATTTTGAAATCAGGTGGCAGAGCAGTTAAAGTCACAGAGAAAATTGAAATTGTTTAAAACAGTTTCGCAGTTTCGCAGCGCGCATCGAAACTGCTGTAGGTGTTGATTTTTAAACATAGGCAAACAGTTTGATGAAATATTCAGAAATTTGCAAAGAAAACACCTAGGTCACATGGAAGGGATCAAAGGAAGCTGCCACAACCATTCAACATATGCCAAGTGTACCTTTAGTAAAAGGTAAAATGTTTTAAGCTAAGTTTAGAATTTTTGGTTATAAAGCCACTTTATTCTCGGTGATTAGGGTTTGAAGGGAGCTGCAATACGAAAAGTTTTGGTTGGCACACCTGTACAACAAAGAAGTCTCCAGCATATCAAGAACGTGGTAATGCCATATATTATCCGGTTATTAAAGAATTAAAGGACCTACTGTTGCATACTCGGTGATGCTAGGAAATGAAGAACTAGAACCAGAATTTTAGGGATATTTACAGCCAATATGGAGCAGATCAAGGCTTCCAGCATCCAAGGCCAACATGGGACATTAATTGACTCATCTCATGCCATCTCAGCCAAACGAAGATGAAGCCAAGTGTCAATGTTGCAAGGAAGAATCAATTTATGATGAAGATAGAGTTAGAGTTATAACCAAAATAGAACTCTTTAGAACTTCTGTTAGTAATTAATTTATTAAATAAGTTTGTTAAAAACAGATAGGTGTCATTAGTGGCAGTCATCGAGCTCCCCTCATGCTGGAGGAGGAAGCTCCAAGTAGTTAGACTTTTGTTTCTATATATAGTTGAATCTTCTATGTAATCAGGGTTGGACATTTTTAGAAACAGATTATTGCTTTGGCTTGTGTAAAAACTCAGTTTGATAATATAATTTGCTGTTTATCTTCTCAGGATTCTTACAGTGTTTCAAATGCTCAAGATATGTGGTTTTGTCTTATATTTAATGTTTTTTTTACAGTTGTATAAATACACAATCACTCAGAATTCACTTATGCTGCTCTGACTTCCTGTGTGTATTTGTAAACTGAGGTTTCTATGATATGA